>JAMPIV010021012.1:525000-684928 GCA_024509875.1 Oreohelix idahoensis
ATCCAGCGAACCATATAAACATTATAGACATTTGGAAAGAAAAAGGACATTAGAGGCCGCGTGAAGCTGTTAAATTAAATCATACATTGTATTGTTGTTATACAACAAAGACACACATATTATACATCACAGTAAAGATAAATGAGTCTAGAATTAGAATATGAAGGATGTTAGTGATATTCTACATATTTTATAGACTACTTTTTAATAAAAACTTATTTTAGTTAATGAAAAATGTACTCACCAACCCATGCATAAAAACTGAAACATTATCCAGAGTGCTCCAGCATATTTTAGAATAACACTAATCCATATATGAATATTATTTACAAGTGTCAGCTTTCTGTGATATTTTGTTAAATTTGTACAGACCATCCAGCAGACCGTACCATCATCATTAAAATAAAAAAGAAGATATTCAAGGCCGCGTGAACTTTTAAATTAAATCATATATTGTGTTGATATTACACAACAAAAGACACACAAATTATGTTTCACAGTAAAGATAAATATATTTAGAATTATAATATTGGGGCTTTTAAGTGCTATTCTTCATATTATATTCAATTATCAGTAATAATGTAAACAATTTTTTTTTTAAATTCATTTTAGTGAATGAAAAATGTACCCACCAACAGATGCATAAAGACTGAAATATTATCCAACGTGCTCCATAGTTTTTTTTAAATAACACTAATCCATATATGAATATTAATTACAAGTTTCAGCTTTCTGTGATATTTTGTTAATGTTTTAGAGACCATCCAGCAGACCGTACCATCATCATTAAAATAAAAAAGAAGATATTCAAGCCGCGTGAACTTTTAAATTAAATCATATATTGTGTTGATATTACACAACAAAAGACACACAAATTATGTTTCACAGTAAAGATAAATATATTTAGAATTATAATATTGGGGCTTTTAAGTGCTATTCTTCATATTATATTTAATTATCAGTAATAATGTAAACAATTTTTTTTTAAAATTCATTTTAGTGAATGAAAAATGTACCCACCAACAGATGCATAAAGACTGAAATATTATCCAAAATGCTCCATGGTTTTTTTTAAATAACACTAATCCATATATGAATATTAATTACAAGTTTCAGCTTTCTATGATGTTTTGTTAATATTTAAGAGACTCTCCAGCGGACCGTACTATCATTATTAAAATTTGGAAACAAAAAGGTCATATTCAAAGTAAATCATATATTGTATTGTACTTACATTATTATGCATAAACAATATGTACACAATTTTATCTGAAAGGATATTTACATTTTAGTCAATGGTGGCTTGCGTATGCCATATCTTGAAGCAGTGTTTTGGGTGGAGGTGAGGATAATCATCGCAACCCTCGCAAATAAAATTTGTTCTTTTTGGAGAATCTGGTTTGCTGCAGACTCTACATCTTCTGTCTTTTTCTGTGTAAGCTATCATATGCTTAGCTCCTTCAAGCCTCTGAATTGGGTTGGCTGTCCTTGGTCTTCCCGGGGTTGTCTTGATACTCTTCTGTGGCTCGGGCATTAGATCTGCGGCCCACTGAAGCAAAGCATCAATCAGAGATATTTTGAACTGTTTTAATGTCATTTTTCTACTGCCTGTGAGCCTATAGAGGATGAAAGCATTGGTACAAGTAATTTCCATTATCCAGTAGAATATTTTTTTCCACCACTTGTTGCTGCGTCGTTTGTGAATGCCATAATACCCAAGCATTTGATCAGCACGGTCGCATCCATTCATGCTCTGATTATAGTCATGGACTGTTATTGGCTTTGGTTTTGTCGTGGTAGTCATTCCTGTATTTGTTTTTGGTGGAAACAATGATTACTGGCTTTTTTGCTTTCTTATCCCTCCATCCAATACAAAGCAAAGATGAATCTTTAGTTTGCCAGCATTTCCGTTCCATGTGTGGTATGGAAAGTGCTTTTATTTCTAATGGAAAGCCAATTCGGTTTGACTGGAGGGTGCCAGTATAGTATTGCTTTTGCTGAAGCAAATAGTCAATGAGTGCCCTGGTGGTGTAGAACCTGTCTGCAAGTATATGATAACCAGTTCCAATTTGCTGTAATAGAGTTCCAAAGACTTTTATTGCCATCCCACTATTGGTGTCTGTGCTTGGATCATATGAGGTATTCGCTCCATAATACGTAAGCAGGGATAAAACATACCCAGTGGTACTGTCAACAAGACCAAAACTCTTTATATGATACTTACTAGGCTTAGTTGCATTAAATTGCTTGTATTTCCATCTCCCTTTAAATCCTACAATCATTTCATCAACCGAAACATTTTCAAAGGGCGGAAAGGCATTATTGAAATTTTCAATCAAAGAGTTGATGAATGGCTCCACTTTACTTTTTCCCTCAGCATCAGGCTGTCCCACATGCAACATTGTTTGATAGATAGACAAAAATCTATCTCTTTCAAAGTTTTTGTGATAAAATGGAGCATAAAGGCAATCAGTTTCTGATGAATAATAGTCTCTAATAGAAGGTCTGGGATCAATGCCCATAGCATTTATTGTAGCCATAAATTTTAACAACTCATAGTTTGATAGTGCTGTCCAGCTGGAAAATCTAGATCTTTTTAGGGATGGATTATTTTTAAGAACTTTAAGATTTGCATACTCATTTACAGAATGTACTATTGAATTTGCAATGTCATCAGTAAACAATGTCCTATAGCAGTCAAAAGGAGTTGATGCCTCACTAAGACCTAAGTCATCGTGTACTCCTGGTTTACGACCATATTTGGGAAGAAATCTGAATGCGTTTTGGGTCTCTGTAATACTGATGTTTGGTACTGAAATCCATTCATTACTAATTGCCCCTTGTTGCTCCTTGGTACTAATGCTTTTCCCCCTTTTTGTCGATGATTTGGTCAAAACTTTTTGTCGTTTTGTAGCACTAGGGCCTGGCTGTGACCACGCCCCCTCCTCATTAGAACTAGCTTCTTCGTTAAGTTCTAATTCGAAATCATCATTTTGACTTTCAAAATCATCATTATCGCTAAATTCGTCAAAGATACACAGTTCCCTAGCTTTTTCTACAGATAAAAAAGACTTACGTTTTGATAAACATGATGTGGTTGGTTCGCTAGACATTGTCTGTATAAACAACAATAATCGCCGATCGAAAGCTGACAGATTTACCGTTTTTTCACAGTGAAATAGCTAGAACAAGCGTGTTTCCGAATCACAACTCAAAGATAGCGCTCTTCTGAATAAAAAAAATAGTAACTTCCGTTATGTTAAAATACCAAATTACTAAAATACGGAACACATTTCACAGAACACAAAAACGACGCTGGGATCGTCGTTTTGGCTTCTACGGGATTTGCGGATGTACGCTGGAAACGTCGTTTCGGCCTGTAAGAGTTAAGTGGAGTGTAAATTTGGGGCAGAACATGCATATTTAATTAGATTTCAGCATATTTAGCTGAGCAATATGACTGCCATTTTTTTTGCAAAGTACTGTATATGTGTGTGTGTGTGTGTGTGCGTGCGTGCGTGCGTGCGTGCGCGTGCGCGTGTGCATGTGCGTGTGTGTGTGTGTGTGTGTGTGTGTGTGTGTGTGTGTGTGTGTGTGATTACAGTTCAATTAATAGTTCACCATCATGATATCAACGTCCCTGGCTGGTAACGTAATAAGAGTGGAGTATGGTCCTTAGTGAATCATCATGTAATGTTTCAATGTTTTGACAAGTCTGTATTTTAAGAGTTTTACTTGAATTCTTTAATAGTTTTATTTTCTCTTCTTTTAATTATTGGTAACTTTGCTGGATCATCTGACCAGTGGATCTATGTGTCCACTTAGCTTTGACTGTAGTCTGAGACACCTCCAATCCTGGCTGGGTTCGCACATAATATGAACTCCAGGCTGGGAAATGTGGCTTTCTTTCTATGTTTATGAAGAATAGTACACCACGATAGTTCCTCTCAAGTGGATGTCTCAAGAACTTGCAATATTACCAGGACAAAACCCTCAGGTAAAATACATAAGCTGATACAGGCTTTTAATGGTTCTCTGAGTCTGCTTCAGATACAGGCGGCAAAATATTTGACAGGCTATATTTGCGCTCTTCCTCGTATCGCCTATGTTTAAAAAATGTTAGTGGCAAGAATCCGCCCACGTTCAAGGCCTTTTATAACGCTGTGCTCGACCAATCGAAACACAGTCAAAACTGGCGTTAAGAATTTACACCCTAAACGATTTTTAGCCTCCACGTTCAAACTGAATAAGTTTAAATATTCTGTATCTAACTTATTTGGGCCGATTGTAAATATTTAAAGATCTAATAAAACTAGGAATTGATCTCTATCGTTCTAGCTATTAATATTTTAGCTAGCCCAGTGCATTTAAATTTGTGCAGACTTTAACTGACTAAACTGAGGGCTACCCTGATGTTTAAATGTCACTTAAACTAATTTTTCTCGTACAATAACATTTTATTATGAGGAAGTCTTTACACTAACCTCTTAAGAAATATCCCCGCTATAATTTGAGCTATTCCTTTCTGTTTACCTATCTTTAGTTTTTAAGAAATAAAATATCTTCGTTCTGTCAAATATACAAAATAGACCCTATTATCAAGCAAAAAATTGTTTCCTATACCTAACAGAAAAAGGAGCGATTCTATTGGTTGTTAAAATTGTACTGTTTATCTTCGATATTTTCGAGCGGTAAATTTGACGTGTTGTAATACAGACCAAAATACGACATATATATATATATATATATATATATATACATATATATATATATATATATACATATATATATATATATATATATATATATATATATATATATATATATATATATATATATATATATATATATATATACATATATATACACACGAGGGGCGTTCAGAAAGTAATGCACCACATCGTTTTTCTCAGCTAATAATGAAGATAGAAGCATGAAATTTTGCACACTTTAAATGTGGCATGTGCCAATTGTGTGCACCAAATTGCACCGCAACTGGCCAAATAATACGGCTGCCCTAAACCGTTGAAATGGAGCGTGTTAGCAACTTGCGTTACAAGCAGCGAATTGTGATAGAATTTCTCGTTGCAGAGAAGGAAACTGTTGTGAACATTCACAAGCGTCTATGTGATGTTTATGGAAGTTTTGCAGTCGGCAGGAGTACAGTCAGTCGCTGGGTTCAGAGAATCAAAGAATCAGGAAGTGGAGGTACGGAGCTGCTTGATCGACCGCGCTGTGGACGTCCTGCCACAGCCACCAATGCAGAAATGTTGAAATGCGCTGAGGGCATTATTCTTACTGATAGGCGAATCACTACTCAACAATTGGCCTTACAGCTGTCAGTCAGCATTGGTAGTGCAAATGCAGTTATAAAAACTCTCGGATTTTCTAAGGTTTGCGCAAGATTGGTTCCTCGAAGTCTCACAAATGACCACAAATTGCAAAGGAAAGCAATTTCTTCTGAATTGTTGGAGCGTTTCAATGCTGATGGAGAGAACATTTTGGCTAAGATCGTTACAGGTGACGAAACCTGGGCACATCATTTTGAACCTGAGACAAAAAGACAGTCAATGGAGTGGCATCATCCGCAATCACCACGAAGAAAGAAATTCAAGACAATTCCTTCAGCTGAAAAGGTCATGATCACTGTCTTTTGGGACATTGAAGGTGTGATTCTTGTGGACGTTATGCCAAGAGGAGAGACAATCAATTCGCAAGCTTACATTAAGACATTGAAAAAACTCAATCAACTTTTTCGCAGAGTTCGGCCACACAAGAATCCAACAGACCTGCTTCTCCTTCACGACAATGCCCGACCTCACACAAGTCTGGCAAAACGGGAAGCAATCACCAAATTGGGTTGGACTGTACTACCCCATCTACCCTATAGTCCCGATTTGGCACCCTCTGATTTTCATCTATTTGGTCCACTTAAAGATGCACTCCGTGGGACAAGGTTTGAAGATGATGAAGGAGTGATTCATGCAGCGAAGAAATGGCTACATGATCAAGACAAAATCTGGTACGGGCTAGGAATACATGCACTTGTTTCGCGCTGGCATAAAGCCGTACAAGTTGATGGGGATTATGTTGAATAATACCGATGTTTACATGACATATCCATGTATATTGTGTATAAATTTCATACTTTTTGAATAAACAGCTCCTGAGAAAAACGATGTGGTGCATTACTTTCTGAACGCCCCTCGTATATATATATATATATATATATATATATATATATATATATATATATATATATATATATATATATATATATATATATATATATATATATATATATATATATATATATATATATATATATATATATATATATATATATATATATTACATAGCTTGAGTCATTTTCCATCCTAGTCCTTATCGTCAACTTACAGTCGTAATATTTGGTTGGGTTGGGTGGTAATTTCTAGCAATATGCATTTAACTCGTGAATAGGCTACTGGTCCTAGTAGACACAATGCTGAAGCCGGATAGCAGTGAAAATCCACTAGTTCTTGAGTTACATACACAGCTTATGGTAAATATGGCTACCTGGTCCAAAGACAGAATGCTGTGGCCAGGTAGCAACGGTGGTCCACGGATTTGAATAGCTTACACTCCTGGTTCTAAGACACACTGGTGAATCCAGGTATTATCTCGTGGTACATTCAGAGATAGAAACGCTCAGTTTGACAACCACGACACTGACTGGAACAGTTTTAGATTTTGCATGCACTCAATTGGCAGAATTCTTCTTTTCAGTACTTGTAGAGGCTTCGATGCTACTATGGATCTTGCTGTCATACGATGTCGACTATTGTTGGTTGCGTGTGTGTGTGTGTGTGTGTCATTTTCCCCCGCGTCCTTTTAAAGTAGCTTAGCGGGCGACTCGGAGAGCAAACTTAGTAAATTTTGTTCATCTCAATTTTGTCGGTCGAAGAAGCCAGTTTTGTGTTTCTTTAGTAGCAATATTCCGTGATATCTCTTGAATAACATCATAAAGTGTTTCCTAACGATATTTCATATATTCAATTCCAACTCTGCCTTCTTGTGTAAAACTGTGATTCCATTCCAAGCAGTTCACTTAGATATATGCCTAAATATGTGCTTAATCGAGTGTTTTAGATAGCTGTTACATGGTTCAAATTGGGAATATTTTCGTCCAACGGATTTTCCCGAAGATTTATCCGATACTTAAATGAAGGTAAGTGGCAACGGGTGTAGCAAAAGGTTTTTAAGCGTATAGTTGTCAGTAGTAGATACTGATAGATCAGAAGAGAATTCTGTCTGCAAAAAAAAATATAGCCCCAGTGTCAGATACGAGCACTGGTATCACAGGATAGTCACGGCTGTGAAGATCTACTCAAGATGGTATTCATATTAGAGTTAGAGCCTAAGATGGCACTTTTGCAAGTAACTAACCTATGATAATCAACAATTCAGTAAAATCAAAATGCAACAATATAAAATTGATAGGTCAGAGAAATGCAATTTCTGAATTATTTATTATATACATCTATCATTTGTTTTCTTCTTGTGCAAATTATGAATGATGAAATGATGAAATTGAATGAATAAATAGTTTATTACACAATTAATCAATAGTGAGTTTCAATCATTAACTGACACAAAAAGTTCATTTCTGGAATCTTGAAATTATAACAGAATGTTCATCGTCTTTTGTCTTGCCTGATATCTTAGAACAGTTTCTTCATCATGACACGTAGTATTTTGCTATGACCACTCACAATGGCTGATTGAATTTTTCACATAGATACTTATCATTAAATTCTGTGAATGTCTTTTAGTAATACTTCACAGCAGTATTAGTTGCAGGTCTTGTACTAGGCCACCAAGCACAAATGGGGCATAGCACTCGAATATATATAACGATGTATGATGCTCCTGAGTTGGTCAACGAAGGCACTATTGATCTAAGATTCTAGACCACTTGCTGGAGTATGGCACGAATGAACCTGTAGACAATATGTGACAAGTGGCTAGCCTGTGGTTATAGGTTCCACAAGCTTACGTGTCCATGAATGAAAGTGTTCAGAATGTGTGCATGTATATGAATGATTCATGGATCAGTTCTGATCAGGATAGCGAGGCAAGACAGGTGTCTATCTGCATAAAACATTATAAAATAATACATGAATAAAATCTAATACATTTTATACATAATAATATTCGCCTTCGCCTTTCATATCATGTAGAGCCAAGTCCATTGTTCCAGTATAGTAACTTTTAATTGAACACTCCTAGTGACATTCATGATAATCATTGGTATGCACCGAATCCCTTTATACATCCACAACCTAATTTCAGTTCAGTCCTCTGGTCTGATCCTGATACACATTGCAATTTAATTATTCATAAACGTACATACACTCTAGAATAGTTCTTCTTCTTCTTCCATCTCTAGCCACCGACCGTCAAAGCAGTCAGTGGCCATTACGCCTAATGGCGTCTTAGGGCAACAGCAGATAGGTTTTCTTTGCCATTATTTCCCATCACGCCTAGTGGCGTCTTTAGGGCAATGGCAAATCAATCCACTTGCTGTTGTTTCCGTAATCGAAGTGACTGGCAAACGGGTGATCAGCCCGTTGGTTCTAGAATAGTTGAGAAGTCCAAAATCAGACTCAGTCTTGGAGTATTTAAGGCTGCACTGGCATACAGATGGTAAAACCTCTAGCTCTAGTCAAACGAAACTCCTTCCTGCAGTCTGTTCTTGCTTCTATTTTGAGCGTGTGTAATTTTTGAAAAGTCCGCTGACCTTATTTATAGGCTGATATGTGCCAGAAAGCAGTATGACGTCACACTTTATCGTCTGCTAGACTTGTTGCGTTTTCGTGCAGAATCGAGCAAGTGTTTTAGATTGGTCTAGAATTCCTTCCCGTTCTTCTTACCTTATTCTCCTACGACCTTCAGTTATATCTCCTTTTATTGGGACAACCCTGGGTTTTCTGTTCCTATATGGGTTTCCTTTTTCTATTTTGTCTTCGATTTGTAGCGAATTTGGAAAGACCATTTACACAGTAAAATTTGACAAAATGTTCAAATTTACCTTGATTATCTCCGAAAAGAATTGCAGTCTTCCCCGTTATGTAGGCTTGAATTTTTTTGCAGTCGACTTTCGTCGGTGAATGGCATGTGGTACATCGCGATGAAGCGTCCAACAATAATCGGCAAGCATGGTCACACTCCACCGTCCTTGATTACGTGACTCCATTATTGCGATATCTTAATGCAATCGTTCTCCATGTTCATCGCTGACTTCGCCAAGGTTGTCAAGGAAAAAGTCAAGATGCGAATCGAGCAAATGGATTTTGAGGGACATGTTACAGCCCATAATTCTGTATGCATCTATGCACTGCTTAACAATATGCACATAGTCGACAGATTTGTGATTTCCCAGAAAGTTATCGACGATCGATTTGAATGCCATCCATGCGCGAAGTTCACTACCATGTAACAAGTTCTCGAATTGTTTGTCTGCAATAACTTTCCTAATCTGAGGTCCTACAAAGATACCTTCCTTTATCTTTGCATCGCTAATTTGCGGAAACTTTTCTCGAAGATAAGTGAAAGCTTTGCTCGTTTTATCTAACGCTTTTACGAAATTCTTCATGAGCCCCAACTTTATATGTAACGGTGGTAAAATGATGCTGTCTTTGTTAACTAATGGCTCGTGTATTACATTTTTATGCCCGAGCTGCATACGATCCCTGATAGGCCACACCTTTCTTGCATAAAGTTCCTGTCTGTTGCGGCTGTCCCATTCACATAGGAAGCAACAAAATTTAGTATACCCAGTCTGCATGCCCGTGAGAATTGCAATGACCTTTAGGTCTCCACAAATCCGCCATTGGTAGTCATTGTACTTTATTTTTGCCAAAAGTATAGTCATATTGTCATAAGTTTCTTTCATATGAACAGAGTAGGCGACTGGAATTGATGAAAATAAATTTCCATTATGCAATAACACGGCTTTTAGACTAGTCTTGGAAGAGTCGATGAAAAGTCGCCATTCGTTGACTATGTGCTCATGACCGAGGTGCACCATTAGACATTTTACATCTTTGCAATAGCAAATGTCATCATCCATCTCAAAGTATTGAACAAGTTCTCTGTGTCTATGACGAAATTTAGATATCGGAGTATTGGGCGCTAAAAGATTCCATTCTTTGAGTCGCGAACCGAGTAATTCCGCTTGTCCTTTGGTGAGAGCGATATCACGTATTAGATCTGAAAGTTCTGAATGGTTAATTAAGTGAACACCATCATTCACCGGTACATAATCCGAGTCAGAATTAGTTTCTAAAGCAGGTAAACTATCACTTTCTGAAAGTTCATTCACGTCCAACGGGTATTGTTCTGGTGGAACTGGGATCGGACACGTGATTGGATCATGAGGCACTGGTTTCGAAACCGATTCAATATTTGGATAAACCACAGACTTTCTAGTTTTAAAAGTGAAACCATAGATATTTGTCAAGCAGAAGTAACATTCAGTAACGTGATTTGTCGGTTCACGCCATATTACTGGCACTCCAAAAGGCATCGACTTATGCTTCGGCGATTTTCGTAACCAACCTGCCAATGTATTTGCACAAGTCAAACAAACTGCATTTGGCTTCCAAGATTTATTTGCATCATCAACTTTCGAATCGAAATAAAGTTCATATGCTTTCTTTAGCAATGGTGTAAAGTTTTTCTGGTGAACACGATCGGTAAAATATCCGCACACGTAACAGAACAGATCAGCCGAATTTCTACAACTTCTAGAAGCCATATTTCACTCAGAATTATTTCAAAATACAGTAACTATTTGAAATATAACGTAACATATGTCATGCATCTTTTAGCAGTATAAAAAGTAGAATTATTTTGCATTTTATTAATTTTTAAAAAGTTATATAGTAAAAATGAAACGGAGCAAATAACGGTTTCCCAAAAATATATGTATTCACAAATATCTTAAGAACCCGACGTGATAGAGATAAACGGATTTCAAATTTGAAATCAGCGCAAGAAACTGACCTAAGAACACTTATTCTTATATAAGAAAGAAAAATGTTGTTTGTCAGTGATATTAGTATGGGGTCTTCTTCTACATAAAATGCATTTTGCATCAAGTTTTTTCGTCCAGCCATTCGAAAATTTTTTTTCGTTACTTCGTTATCTTGTCAACTTGGTCCCTGTGCTAGCAAACCATTGTCGATTCACGCGCTGGCAACCATTCTCGATTCACGGACTGGCGAACCATTCTCGATACATTCTTTTGCATACTATTCAACTCCATGCTACTAAAACGCACATTTACTTTCCTCTGTTAGACGCCATTTAGAAACCCGGTTCGCGTCATCAGTGAGCTTGCTCTGCTCTGATTGGTTAACCCATTTTCATGAAAAGAGAAGGGTACGGCATTTGATTATCACGCTACAAGGGGCATGCTGATGTAATAAATCTACATTTTTGGGGACCATGAAGCTGGAACTCTTGGAGGGCCCCTTTTATAATTAAAAAAAAAAGGTTGTGGATGGGAAAGAAACAGATTATACATAGAAAAAATTGGGTTTTGGGGCCCTGAAGCTTAAGCTTCATTAGCTTCATAGTAGATCCGTCTCTGATGCTAACTGTTGCTGTAGCGCGCTGGTTGCATACACGACGGATGCATCCTCCCATACGTCCTTCCCTGCTAGTCTTACGTTTGATGCATAATTCCAGCAATCTTAGACATGCTGATTCATCGGTTACACTGTCGTTTTGTAATAGGCGATCATTACTTATCGTAAGTAGAGAATTTATTACAAGTATGAAGTGAAATGGTAGTTGGCCCGCGTAGTTGCCGGCAGTTTCTGAGGAGACAACAAAAGACTATGATAACTGCTTACTCAGGCATGTTGTACGAGCCGACTTATACGAGTTGCTTATGTGGCTGGCAAGTTCATCATGTTAAATAAAAAGCTACATAAATCATCACTGCAATATCACAAGATAGAATGAAAAAAAAAAAAACACACTGTAGCCGCTGTTTTTCCTTCTGGCGACTACCAACTGTTGTGATGGTTATATTTTGGTTCGGTTAGCGAATGTTCTGATTAGTGCTGATTTAGTGATTATCAGCTTTGGTCGGGCTTACAGGTAGCCGACAACTTCAATAACGCGAATGAATATTGATGTGGTTCGAGAGCTGATATGTCAATGGTGATGATGACAACAACACTGATAAGATGTGTCATCAATTTGACCAACAGTTAGTAATATACGCTGGACTTATGCATCAACGTAGACTACACATTTATTTGTTCACACAACAACTTCGATCATGGTCACAGCAGGTATCATCAATCATGTATCAAATCACATTGAGACATCATGGTGCATAGCATTGATATATATTGATCATGTACTTGATTGACATACTAGATAACGGCTGACCTCTCAAGGGCGGCAATAAACGTTATGGCCAATGGTACTAAATACGTGGTGCATTAATATCAATTAATGTCCCATTGTTGGTTGGCCTCATAAACAATATATTCGAGACATCCATAGTAGATCAAAAGGAAGGCATCATAGAAAACATACAGTACATAGTAATAATCCTAGGTAATGAACTTGATTGACCTCCTACAACCTGCCGTAGTCCGTTTGACGGCAAGGGTATTATAGATATATTTCTTACGTACGTGAACTTCCTCTTTCCAAGACACGTATTAAAGACTGTCAGGCTATCAATAAAAACTTCAATAAATAATCATCAGGTTAGTCCACACCAGCAGCGGAATATCACATCGCCGAAGCCCTGACTAAATTATACTAGCATTATACCACAATGCATCCAGCATTCACTTACGGTAGAAGAGACGCTGCCAACACTTCCTCCTGGAAGGTAATTAATACAATATAAACGTATACCCATAGACTGGGGCTATGAACAATACAGACCAACCTCTGACAGGTCTGGCTGACATCTTGAATCTCTCCTCACTACGTCATCAAAAAATCATTAGCAACCCCTTCAATTTAATACCGCACCAAATATGTGCTCTTTCGTGCACAACTAATTTAAATTTGTCGTAGATTTTTGATAGGAGAATTAAGACTTGGGTTGGTCCATTCTGAATAGGTTGGAATGAGTGATAGTCACAGTGTGAGATAGAAATACAAAAATAGATTTCCACGAGTGAGGTGGTGGAATAGTGATAGAGGCTGTCTCTGAGAGCGGGAACTCTTCTCTCTCTCTCTCTCTCTCTCACCTATCTTCTACGACATATCTAAAGTAGCCAGACTGTCTAACACATATACATTAAATATATATATATCCACTCACGTGCACGCACATTCAAGTGACGACAGGTAGACACACAGACGTGGGAAACTATAACAAATGATTATATAGATATTTAGAACGAGCTGACCAACCTGCTGATTAATTTATTGTTAAGTTTATTTATCATTTGTAAACTTACGTCACAACATGTAAAATTACATCAAAAAAAGGCATATACACAAAGTCATAAACAAATCAAGGAATGCTACAAGAACTGGTAGACCCACAGTTATGATCTTCCCTCGATGGATAGCCCACAGTCCCGTTAGGAGAAAGATGATAGCACAAAGAGTCCCAGATACATATGATTGAGTCTAAGAGATTTCCCCGTTTAAGGTATGGACAGACCTGATACTATAATCTAGTTTAAGGGAAAATATTGTTAGCAAAAACAAACTTGCATGAAGAAAGTTATGACAGCAAATAGGTGCCAAAATACAACGGTAAAAATAACACTCAGACCTGCGTTCACTCTATTCATTCAGCCGTGGCCACGTGCGCACATTTATACTTACAGCTTTGATCGCTGCCTCTGGGAACATAATTTTCTCTAGGACCTTCACACAGACCCGTAAATGCAGTCTCGACCAAGAAATCCTCAATTCCAAAAAGACGTACTGAATTCTCTGTCCCAGGGAACGATTCCTTGGGTGTTCTTATTTTTTTGGATGTCTGTTTAAGTCACATAAAATTTGTCCAGGCACGAAAGTTAGCGGAGCACAGTGTCACTAGCGTAGGTTTCTAAAAAAATGAGGAATGTCAGGTTTGGGTGCCTTATCTCAGTATATGACTATATTTGGTCACCACACTACTAGTCAAAACTCTGTCGGATGTTACTGATATTTTGCTTGCCACAGCGGCTGATCTGTACTTAAGTTTTATTCTGGAAGAATTAATTCTCTCGCGATAGGCCTTTTTACTTCATTTAACTGTTACAGTTCATGTAATGAAAGTGCTTAAGTTCTTCACAGATAATGTTCACGTACTAGAACGCTGGCGGGACCAGAAGACGCAGCAATAGAGACCGCAGTCAGCGACTCATAGCTTGACTGCCTGCGTCAGGACCAGCGAAACAGAGCTGGTCAAGACCGTGCTCCACCTCCACGTGGTGGTCCTGGAAACAGTCTGCAGCAGTGCAGTCTGGCTGAGCGAGCACGGATCAAAGAGGGAAGGCTAACCCGGTCCTAAAAAATGCCGTGCAGAAGTCGGATGTGTCGACCGAAAGGTGCAGATATCACAGCTTAGGCGTAAACAGACACAACACAACCACCGTCCTTTTCAGGACGAACGAGGAAGAAGAAGAAGAACGCTGGCAAAGTTTGGGTACCACAGTATTCACTGAATAAAGAAAAACACATATGAAATATTTTACATATTATGTACTCAATATAACTTACATTTTTAAACTGCAAGCGTATAGCTTGACCTATCATTTAAAACTCCCCGTGAAATAAGTTATATATATAACAATCAGTCATCATGAATTAGGAATACCTACGGATTCCGTCAACACTCATGAGGCGTCTAGCATTTATAAGTTAGTTTTAGAAAAATTACTCTCGTCTGATTATTTAGCAGTAAAATTAAATTCATTATAGCTACATTGTTGTTTAAGCTAGAAATTATAATTTATTCTGCTTTCCACTGAAACACGTCACTAGAAAATAATACAGACTTATGTATTAAGCGCTCTGCACCAAATCTAACTAGTGAAATAAAATAAGCGATTTAACACTTTAAACACTTCACGAAATACTAGATAATATGTATAATATTTTACCTCCACACAGAATTTACAGGCGATCGCACAACTTTGGAATTATATGCTTATATTTATTGGTAGTCTAGAAGTTCGGCAACATTTTTGCCAAGAACAAACTAAGACTTCGCTATACAGCTTATTCTCTTTGCACGAAACGTCCTGTCTACTGCGAATTTAGAGGACTAGAATGAAAATCTAGTTACAAACTCTGGTTATATCTATTAACAGACAAAGAGGTAAACTTTTATTTCGCCAAACCGAAATAATCCCCCTTTCAGTCTATAACACTTACGTACCTTAGACGCTGGCAATAACATGCCAAACCCGTGTCTTCGCACCTTACGCCAACTATCTGACCGTGAGCGCGCGTGTCAGAGGCGAAATGCCAGACACTCTGTCTGCTCTGGGCGAGCATGGCTGGCACGATTCACACCTCCGTCTAACTATCAGACAGTGAGCGCTCATGTCAGATGCGAATGTCAGACTCCCTGTCTCCACTGCAGAGGGCAATTTCACACTTCGCCGGGAGCTAGCCTGACGAAAAACTCTCGTGACAGCTGCAAATGTAGACAATTTGTCTGCTCATCATGTCTGATTATGAAAGTTAATCACACATCTCGTCCCCTGACGTCTACGTAATCTACTGCGTTTCTAAATGAGAATGAAACCGGTAAAGTGAGAATGCGAAGAAAATATTTTTCGCCAACGAATGGATGGGAAAATAGTAATGTGTATAGTCGCAAACGTACGAATGCGAAAAACACAGGAAGAAGGATAAAAATGATAATAAAATAGAGGATACGGGTGAAGAAGAAGAAGAGGATATAGGCAATTTATAGATCATAAATGTCTACGTGACAGAACGTCCCCCCTTTAAGATATGGAATCACTCCATGTCTACGTTATGGAAATAAATTTCCTATATCCGTAGCTTCAGGGTGTCTGTCTTCTTCCCTCTCATCTCCCCCTCCATCTCTCTCCAATTCCTACTCAAGTCTACTCCCAAAGTTTCCTTCCTCTGGAATGTCTCCCATGCGCGCTTGAAAGAGCGTCGCCGCTTCTGACATTTTTCAAAGATTTCCTGTGATTGCAGTGGAATTTCCCTGCCACTATCGTCATCTTCGTCAGTTTTGGCGATCGTCAGGAGATGGTCGGAGGTCGGCACAGGTCTTTCCAAGTATCTCTTTAAGAGATTTAAATGGAAAACCTTTTCCTTTCCTTCAATAGAGATCTGGTAGTTAGCCTTAGAAATCTTTTTCAGGACGGTAAACGGCCCTTGCCATCCGATCTTCAGTTGGTTGTTCTCGGTAGGGAGTAACACCAAAACTTTCTCTCCTGTTTCCAGTTCTCTCTCTTTCGCGACTTTCCTGTATCGGTTAGCGTGCTTTGTGCGAGCTTTCTTAAAGTTGGTCGTTGCTAGGTCCCATCCTAGTTTCAACCTTTCCTTTAAATCCGATACGTATTTACTGGCTGAGACAACTGTCTCATCAGCCTTCTGGTCTGTCAGCGACAAAAGTAAGGCTTCAAGCGGCCCCTTGATGGGTCTGCCGAATAAAAGCGTAGTTGGCGGAAATCCTGTGGAAGTATGAGGAGATTCTCTGTAGCCAAATAAAGCTGCCGGAATGTAACAATCCCAATCTTCCGGTTTCACTTGTGCCAGTCTACTTAACATCAGGTTGAGGTTTCCGTTAACACGTTCTACTAGCCCATTTCTGGCCAGAGTATAAGGCTTAGTGTAGATGTGCTGGTCCCTCAAGATCTTGACGATCTCATCCATCAACAGGTTTCGGTATGGAGATCCGTTATCCGTCAACACTTGTTGAGGGAATCCCAACCGAGTGAAAATCTGCACGATGGCTTCTGCGACATGCTTGGCATCTGCGCATGTTAGCGGGATAGCTTCTGCCCATAAAGTGCATGTATCGACTAAGGTCAGGATAAACCTGTTCCTTCTTTTAGTCCTTTCAAACGGTCCTAAAATGTCGATCACTGTTGCGAGGGAGAGGTTGGGTTGTGTTTCTTCTCTTCTTATATATATATAATGTCACCACTGTTGCAAAACCTCCTCTGTTTAAATGTGTGACCGTTGAAGATTTTCATTGAATGAAGGAAGCTTCCGCTTCCATTGGCCAGTGCATCAATTCATTCATTTTATTTTCTGTATCGTGCTTGATGGTGTATTACGCGAAGATGGGTGTATAATCATGTGACTATCACAACTGTTGGAACTAGTCAACCTCAATGAATGTGATAAGTCCCTTTTGAGTCCAAACGATTTATTACACATTTTCAGACATCGTACGATGATCATGAATACATCACATATATAATTTAGAATCCTATATTGAATTATCTATCTTTGCATATCAGTCCTTTGTCCCGTAAATCTGAATTACTGTAAGCAGAACGACATAACTATATGCACGCGTGGTTGGTGATCCCAACGACCGACAGTGAGATTATGCGTCTGGCACTAATATAACTAAAACGGACTGTTAATTCATCTCGACTAGGTTTAGTCAATTACTAACTTGTAACATTCATCTTTCTTCATCATAACAGTGGACTGACCCATGTCCATAATAAAATACAATATAACTGTGTGGCACTCCATGCCCGACACTATAAGACTACAAGGACACGTCTTCTCAGTTCGACGGTCATTCAAGAAAGGGTCCCGTCTCTTGGTCATGGTGCGTGACTACCAACGCTGAAACGTCACAGCGTTCAATAGGCTAATAATATTTTTACATTACATTAAACGTTGTAACCCCTAAAATCGCATGCTGCTAACCTCTAGCAGACAATGCCAATTAAACTACCGTAACAATTCCCTGTCCACCGGGGAAAAAAAAATCTATTCGATAGATTTTTTTTTTCAAAAACCTATCTGAATGAATAATATAAAAAATTTAACAAAAATGCGACATATGGCCTACGATGTTCTGTCTAGAACAGTGTCGTGGTCATGTCGACTAACTAACAGTCATCTAATATATTAATGATCATATTATACATAAATGTTATACATAAATTTTATATGAACTAAAAGAGAATGTCTAATGTTGATATCTAATTAATTAATTAACTTAAAATATGTCGCAATGAAATGTCACGTCAGACTAATCTAAAGAGTTAAAATTAAACTAATTAATTATACTGAGTGTGTAATAAGAATAAAGTTGTTGAAAATCTAATGCAAGAAAAATGAATGAAGATGTTAAAGAGAGAAATAAATAAATGAGAAATAAAGTAGAGAAAGAAAATAATGTATAAATTTAACTTAGTTATGTGTGTTGGACATTAATTAAGTTTAGTGTTAAGTTGTTAATACCTATCTAAATTAACTAATTAAATAATAAAGTAGTATGTAATGTGTTAACATAATTATTAACTATATAATATAATAGTTACATCCAATAATATTATCTAAGAATCATGTGAGTTTTTTTTTTTTTTTTTTTTTTTTTCTTTCATTTTTTTCCAAATTTCATTTCATTTTTTTCATATTTATCTCACATTTAATTTTAATTTCCATTATTTCAACGACTTAATTAAAATTAATTAACGTTGAATATGATGATCCATCCGTAGGCTTGATCCTTGTGAATTCCGATTAGTAAAAATGTTTAAGTGTTCCAATTCATAAGTATCGACGTTCTTGACAATAGTTCATGTCACATCCTGAATTAGTTCGATAGAATTTCAATTATTTTCACTTGATTCACGAAATTGTTTCAAATAGTTTTATCATGAATGGACACCAAGCAAAGTCCTGGCGTAAATACGAACATAGTGTCACTTGATTTCGTTCATTTCATATATAACATGTCTTTAGTGAGCAGATACGTGTATTGTAGGCAATGGTTCCTTTCTATGTCGAAAAGCAACGATAGTGCTATGTCTTTTGGGTAAGTTTCTGCGACGTTATTGTTGTTCATGACTCGACATCAGAAGGGTTTCTGGAGAGAGTATCTGCCAAGACGTTCTCTGATCCTGTAATGTACTCGATGGAGAAATCAAAAGGCTGAAGGAGAATAGCGAATCTTGTGAGCTTTGGACTTTTATGATTCGCCCGTCGTAGTGATGCTACGGCTTTCTGATCTGTCTGGACCCCGAATGGGGCTCCCAGCAGAAATTTCTCCAACTTTGTTATCGCCCATACAACTGCCAACAATCCGCGGTCGACAGTGGAGTATTTCACCTCTGGCGGTTTCAGTTTCCGTGAGACATACAAGGATGGATGGAGGATGTCGTCACGATATTGGAGCAAACATGCGTCAATTCCGTAATTACTTGCATCTGTGCGGAGAATAAACTTTTTGAAAGCATCAGGTAGTCTCAAAATCGGTGGGTGTGAAAAAATATCAATAATATTAAGGAATACTTTATTACACTCACCAGTCCATGTCACCTTCACTGGCATGTCCTTTTTTAATAAAGATGATAAAACAGCCGTGATAGATGACAAGTTAGGTACGAATCTGCTGTAATATTGGACTAGACCTAACAAGCTTCTAACCTGTTTCTTCGTCTGAGGAACGGAAACGTTTAAAATTTTAGAAACCGTACTTGGTAGTGTTTGGATATATCCTGCTCCAATGATGTGTCCCAAAAAAGTTATTTCATGAAACGCTACTTGTAATTTTGTGGGTTTAGCAGTTAAATTATTCATTCTTAATGTGTCCAAAACGTATTTAAGACCCGAAAAATGTTCCTCAAATGATGAACTAAATAAGCATATGTCGTCTATGTATGTAATGATGTCTGGTCTACCTGAAAAAATGTGTCGCATCATGCGAACAAAGGTAGCAGGAGCGTTAACAAGCCCAAAAGGCATAACATTACACTGGTATAGACCTTGCGGAGTGGAAAACGCTGTGTAGTATTTAGCTTTTTCGGTTAGTGGTATCTGCCAATAACCTTTAGTTAAGTCTATCTTAGTGAATATAGTTGCGGTAGATAGACGTGGCAGTAAGTCGTCGAGAAGTGGATGTGGTTCGCTATCAACTATAGTTTGTGCATTTAATTTCTCTATAGTCGACGCATAGTCTAATGTTATTGTCCTTCTTTCGGACAATAACTAATGGAGAAGAAAATGGGGAATTACTAGTTTCAATAATTCCTAAAGATAACATCTGTTCAAGTTCCTTAGTAGTTTTAGTAAGAAAGTGTAGAGGAACAGAATATGGATGTACCCGAATTGGAGTATCATCGTTAAGAGTGATGTCATGACTAATGACTGATGTGCGACCTGGAACGTCGGTCAACACATCTGGATAAGATTGTAGAAGTTCAGCAATCTGTTGATGCTGTTGCGGTGTAACCGACGAAGAAATGGTTGCGTCCCGCCAAGATTCAGTAGGATGTACTACAGGTACAGGTAATGCCAACTGTACCTCAGGAAAAGAAGATTCTTCTTCCTGGATAACAGACAAATTAGAATAGTGACATGTAGGTACGAAAGTGTCATCTAGTTCATGAAAAATAGCTTGTAGATGTTCAGGACGAGTATGAAATTGTTTGAGCATATTTATGTGAAATATTTTGTGATGTCCCTTAATGTCCAGGACATAATCAACATCAGAAATCTTATTGATAACCTGGTATGGACCATTCCACGAGATGAGTAGTTTATCATCGTTATGTGGCAATAACACATAAGCTTGATCTCCTGGAAATAATTGACGTAATCGTCTACTACTGTTTTGGAAAGTTCTCGCTTTCGCTTTAGCAGCCTCAGATGAAGCTGTTGCCGTTTTGGAGGCATCAATAATGTTATTCCTTAGATTAATTACATACTCATAGGATGACTGGGTATCCTGAGTCATCTCGGAGTCAATCAATAAGTCTTTTATTAGTCCCATAGGACCTCTTGGTGGAGCGCCAAAGACTAATTGAAATGGACAGAAGCCAGTTTGTTCATGTGGCACCTCTCGATAAGCGAAAAACACGGCTGGGAGTACTCTGTCCCAGTCCTGTGGATGGTTAACTGTAACTTTATGTAACATTTGTTTGAGTGTGCGGTTAAGTCTTTCTACTGCACCATTACTCATTGGGTGATAAATGCTACTGAGATTTCTATCTATATTCCAAGTCTTCATTACTTCTGTCATAGTCTCAGATATAAATTGAGATCCATGATCTGATAAAAGCTTCCTAGGAAAACCTACTCTAGAAAAGATCAGGTGTAGTGCATCAGCTACATCTGTGGTGGTGGTGGTTTTCAATGGGATGGCTTCTGGCCATCGTGTGCATAAATCGATGCACGTGAGAACAAATCTATGTCCTCTGGCTGATGGTAAAAGTGGGCCAATAATATCAATGGCCATCTTGTCAAAGGGTCTCACAGATATGTCACAAGCCTGAATAGGCGCCGTGTGAAAGGCTCCTCGTGCTTTCACTTCCTGGCATATCGTACAGGAGCGTACGTACTGTGAAATATCTCGTGATACTCCCGGCAAAAAAAAAAAGAAGATAATACTCGAGAACGTGTCCGAGTATATCCCATGTGACCTGCGCACTTAGAATCATGTGCGTGTTGAAGTATGTACCGTCTAAAAGCAAAAGGTACCATGACCTGTTGTCTTACTTGAGTTGTATCCATAAAACATCTTAATAATATGTCATTTTTAATAATAAACCAATGATTAATATTATTGTTCATAGCAAGATTGTCAACTTTGTTGACCAGTGCAAAAAATTTTTTTAATGATCTGTCTTCCTTCTGTTTTGCAGCAAAGGATGCTCGGTCAATCGAAGAATGAACCTCAATATTTTCATGATTATCTGTTTCACTTTTTTCAGTGTCCATAGTCTCTAATTGTTTCGTCTGTGCTCTGGTTATCACTGCATTTCCGATGCATAGATTATTTTTTTTCCATTCAATAATCTCTTCAGGTGTGCAATCCTTACTTCCATGTATGCATCCCACCATAAGGTTGGCAATTGGGTTCCTTAACATGCATGCTTTAACGTTGCCTGTGAAAAAAGGTGTATTAATATGTATAATAGCAGTTGGATAACATTCTATTGTTCCTCCAAAAGTCATGCACCTGACATGTTCTCCAGTTGCACAATTAGGATGAACAAGTGACTGACGGATTCCGATCGTTGTCGATCCAGAATCTCTTAAAACTGAGACGATGGATCCATTAACTTTTCCTCTGTTGAAGATCAGCGAGCCTGTTCCGTCATTGACTGCCAGACTGACTTCTGGGAGAATGTGTCCACAGTTCAGAACCGTCTCTTTTGCCTTCTGAAATATAAGATTACATTCTGGGCAACTATTTGCCACATTATAATTCATTGCATAACATGTAGACGAAGACTGTATTCTGTTATTAGTAGGTGAACTCTGAACCCCAGGGGATGTAGCATTAGTAACGGCTGCCCCTGTATTATGATTATAATTTGTCGATCTACGAGAATGAGAACGATGACGAGAATAATCATTTGAATTATCCCGTTGTCCCCTATTGTAACTGTTATCTCGATGTCTCGAGCTATAATTATTGTTGTTGTTCCAATTGTTACCATTATTATAGTTATATGACCGATTATAACTTGAGTTACGTGGATTATTGTTGTATCTGGACTGAGGTGAATAATTTCTATTTTGTGGTCTTCCTCTATTAAAGTCATTGTTAAAACTATTACGTCCCTTATGAAAATTAATGTCATAGTTTCCTTTGAACTTACTTCTGTCTACACTGTGTGTTCTTGGTTTGTTATTACTGTGATAAGCCATATTGGAGGCTACAGGAAGAGGTTCTCTTATCAACGAGCTAGAAATGTTCGCATTCGGATGCGCAGTGCAGTAATTTAATGAAATTTTTTCCAACTCATCAATATTATCTGGTTTACGTTCTTGCAGATAGGCAAAGAACGGTGGGCTGACAGAAGATAACACTTTATCCCTTAATAACAAATCAACTAACTTGTCGTAAGATTTGTTGACACCTGCCAGTTCAACCCATCTGTTAAAAGTATTGCGTATGTTAGCAATAAAACCTGTAAAGTCTTTATTATTATCTGGCAACAAACTTTTGAAACGTAATCTACATGCCTCTTCGTTCAAGTGGAACCGACGCAATAACAAAGTCTTAATGGCCTCATAGTCTGTGGCTAATGTCGGATCAATATTTTGTGCTGCACTTGCAGGTTCGCCATCCAGAAATTCCTTGAGTTTAAGTGCCCATGCAGTTTTGTCAAGGTTATTGACCTTGCATATATCCTCAAAGCGCGATAGCCATGATGACAAATCGTCAACGTGTAATTTGAATGGCGGTAGCTTAAAGTATCAATTGCCCTTAAGTCGGTTGGATGAAGATCCAGATTGAGCATTATCATTTTGGCTTGCTGTAGCACCTTGCGACTGAAGTTTTGCTGTTTCCAATTTAAGCCGTTGCAATTCCATTTCTTGCTGCAGTACGATTTCCTGTCGTTTCAATTTATTCTCTTCTTCAATCCGTAGGATTTCATCTCTTGCCACCTTTCTTTCTTCTTCTTGTCTTAATTCTTCTTTCTCTGCCTTAGCAATAGCTTTCTTTTCCGCCTCTTTTCTTTCAAGTTCTTCCATCTCTGCCTTAGCAATAGCTTTCTTTTCCGCCTCTTTTCTTTCAAGTTCTTCCATCTCTGCCTTATATTTTGCAAGTTGTTGTTCCGCAAATTCCAGGAGTGCATCTCCCTTTTTATTACAATCTTTTCCAATTTTAATGAAATGATCCAAGGTAAGCATTCTTGAACTTAATTTATTTAAGTATTCAATCACTAATGTCTAGTAATAACCAATAGAATCTATGTATATATTTGTAATTACTCAAAGTATGAATAATCAATACAAGAAATTGCAATATGCTTGTACTATTATTTATAAGTTCCACAAATCTATAATATTATGTAAAAATATTATGTGTACCCACTAATATCTATCATAAATAGTTATGATATTTATTTATCTAAGATGCTGAAATTATATCATGCACTTAATATTAGTATTCAATAATTATGGGTATTATCCCTAAATAATTAGGTTATTTAATCTTTAATAGTTACTAAGTTCACACTGTAGTACTGAGAAAGTGTACTAATTAATATTTAATATGTCTTAATATGTTATAAATTTATAATAATTAATCATTGTATATTATGACATAATCATGAGCTATAAAGTGCATTGCCCATTTCTTGGACCACCACTGCAAATTGGTGCAAAGTCCCTAATTCCTCCTTAAAATTCATAAAAAATTTAATCATATTCATCTACACTCTTATTAATGAATAAATTATAGTATTAATATTATATTATAAATGGATGAGATGAAGACAAACAACACAATTTGTTAACCAAGGATTACAGAACAGTATTATAATACAACAAAGACATTTTCACAATAAAAATGCATTTATAACTAAGTAGAATAAACCGGAAGTGAGAGATCAAAGAGTGAACTGAATAGAAAATTAACCTGCATACACAAAAATTAGTGACGTATACATGGACTCATTAACGGTTATACAAATATATAAACGAAATGATAGTCAGATCAGAAAAACACGATAGATTACAAACATAACTACAGAAATGAATAAAAATTAGAACTAAATACACTAGAATACCCCAGTTATTACTAGACTAGACACCTAACATGCAAGGTCAATTAATTGCAAATACGAACGAACAAAAATCATCGGAAAGCCATCGATGGGTTCTTCGTTAAAATGCAATTAACTAACGGCCTTAAGGAACAATTAAAATCAGTTCGGGCATCCAGGGAGCCATAGAATTGATTTCAATCCGCCGCCCTACCGCCCACGAATTAGGAACAACACAAACGGTGAAAACAGATATAACACAGATATATGAAAAATAGAATAGACATGCCTGCACAGACGAAAAGGACTCAGTATTGTGTTATCTGAATGACAACAGTCATAAAACTAGACTTATCTTTAAAATGCTCCGGCGATGTCAAGTTCATCAACGGACTAGATTAATGCCTAGTACTGTTTGCTCTTCGTTGGCTGATAACAGTATTCCATCGTCTGGTCTTCTTGATCATGTAATCTTTTATCAAACTTGGAATGCGTTGAAGGTTGTCGTTTGATCTGCTGGCATGTACGCACAATAGTATGACGTCAGCTTTGTGTAACTATGCATCTGCATCATAGGTCACGTTTTAGCATATCACGTGATTGTTCATTGAAAGTAAACAATTCCTTCGGAGTTCAATGAAAAAAAAAATTTCCGTTTTTTTTTTTTTGTTCTTTCGTCCCCACACTGGCCACCACTGTTGCGAGGGAGAGGTTGGGTTGTGTTTCTTCTCTTCTTATATATATATAATGTCACCACTGTTGCAAAACCTCCTCTGTTTAAATGTGTGACCGTTGAAGATTTTCATTGAATGAAGGAAGCTTCCGCTTCCATTGGCCAGTGCATCAATTCATTCATTTTATTTTCTGTATCGTGCTTGATGGTGTATTACGCGAAGATGGGTGTATAATCATGTGACTATCACAACTGTTGGAACTAGTCAACCTCAATGAATGTGATAAGTCCCTTTTGAGTCCAAACGATTTATTACACATTTTCAGACATCGTACGATGATCATGAATACATCACATATATAATTTAGAATCCTATATTGAATTATCTATCTTTGCATATCAGTCCTTTGTCCCGTAAATCTGAATTACTGTAGGCAGAACAACATAACTATATGCACGCGTGGTTGGTGATCCCAACGACCGACAGTGAGATTATGCGTCTGGCACTAATATAACTAAAACGGACTGTTAATTCATCTCGACTAGGTTTAGTCAATTACTAACCTGTAACATTCATCTTTCTTCATCATAACAGTGGACTGACCCATGTCCATAATAAAATACAATATAGCTATGTGGCACTCCATGCCCGACACTATAAGACTACAAGGACACGTCTTCTCAGTTCGACGGTCATTCAAGAAAGGGTCCCGTCTCTTGGTCACGGTGCGTGACTACCAACGCTGAAACGTCACAGCGTTCAATAGGCTAATAATATTTTTACATTACATTAAACGTTGTAACCCCTAAAATCGCATGCTGCTAACCTCTAGCAGACAATGCCAATTAAACTACCGTAACAATCACAACCCGTTCGAATGGTGTTCCCACTATTGGCATTTCACCGAAAGAGACTGGGGGTGCCCGTTGCTTGGGTGGCACACGTTGGCACTGGGCACAGGATTTGACATATCTGATAATATCAGTATTTACTCCTGGCCACCAATAATGAGTGGTTATCCGTTGGTTTGTGGCGTTCTGTCCCATATGTCCGCTGAAGGGAAGAGAGTGGCCCATTTCTAGGATTTGGCTTCTGTATTGTTTCGGTACTAGGAGCTGGTTGTAACCTTGGTCAGGCTTGCCCGTTCTGCGATAAAGTACGCCATCCTTAGAAAAAATGTCCCCGTGCTGTCTGGGTTCCTTAGCCATGGGCAGTTTCCTAAAGCAGGGTGCCAAAGTAGGGTCCTTTTGTTGCGCTTCTTTAAGTTCCATGGGTAACAAATTAGGCGCAGGCTCCCGTTCCTTCTTGGTTTGCCCTCTTGTAGTTACTGCTGCCACAATTGGCTCTTCCGGTTTCCCAATACACACGTATCTCCCGCCAAGTATGACTGGGTAGATGGGGTCATCCATAACAGCCGCCTTGATCACACCTCTGACAAAATCAGAGTGGATCTACACCAATGCAATGGGAAGCGCTGTAGGTGCCTCACTCTTACGAACTCCACAAAGTTGGACGGTCTCTCCTGTCTCTTGACCGGGTTTGACCAGGTTTTTAGCAACAATGCAATCATACGAAAGCCTCGTGTCAAATAAACAAGAAGTTTGAGAACCGTTCATAATAACAGTACCTCGCGTTGAGGGTCTATCCCCAACAGGTTGGGAATCACTGTCAATAATTCCACCTTGCGAGACTGTTAATAAGCATCCGATGCGTTTTGGCTCGGTGTGCTCATTCTGATCATTAGTCCCGTGCTCAGGGGTTCTCCCTTTGCCACCTTGTCCTTTCTGGCTGCGCTGCCATGTAGGGCGGTCGGGTTGATCAGACTGTTTACTGTGGTTGGGGTACTTGTTTTTGTAGAACTTGGATTTTTCAGGAGGGGGGTTTTGAGGTCCAGTTTCTCGGTGGTTATTCTGATTAGACGCATGAGAAGCATGAGAAGATTGGTCTAGATTATTTTTTCGAAAATACTCCTCTGTCGGTTTACGTTTTGTGGCCGGTAGTTCAGCCAGCGCATTGTGATATCGCTCAGACTTTTCTAAGATGTCTTGAAGCTTTTCTGCCCCCTGCTCAGCTTGAAATCTCCGGGTATCAGCAGACAAAGTGTTCTTTATTTGTTCTGTTAAAACAAATTCCTCCAGACCTTCATAGGTAGAGGGGAGCTGTGAAAGCTCAAGGCACTTTGTTAGGTATCCCTTCAAACGAGACGAGAACTTTTGAAAAGTTTCAGAGCTCTCTTTCCTGCTGTTGCGAAACAGTTGCAGAAATTTTCGAGCATTCATTTCAAAGCGCTCCAGTAACTCTTTCTTCAACACATCATAGCTGTCTTGTTGGCCACTTTCCAGTTTAGAATAAACATCGTAAGCAGAACCTTTAAGGGCCTGGGATAGTTTCATACACCAACGCGACCTCTCTAAACCGTACAGGGTTGCAATTTTCTCAAATTGTTCTAGCCATGTGTCAATCTGCTCATTAGGACAAGGGAAAGATTCTAGAGCGAAAGACATAGCAGTGAGATGAGTAGATTGAGTGTTAGAAGGATCAGTTAAGGAAGAATGAGGAGAAGACTCTCCATTGCTGGAGGTAGAGGCAGCACCACGACTTTGGAATTCTAGAGTTTTAAGAGCTAACTCATGCTGTCTCTCCTTCTCCTTCTCTCTTTCCTCATGCTGCATCCTGCGAATTTCCATTTCCTCATCCATCTTCTTCTGCTCTAATAGACGGTCTTCCCTTTCCTTCTCCCTAGCTTCTGCTTCTTTCCTCTCCGCATCATATCTCTCAAGTTCGTCTCTGACAAACGCTTTCGCGTCCTCTCCTTCCAGTCCCTCCTCTCTCGCTTCGTCTCTGAGGAGTTGTCTAAGCTTTGCCCTCTCCGCCGTATTAAATCAGTGGCTGAGACTAAGTCGATAAAGACGTAAGAAGAAAAAGGATACTCTGGTTCCTACCACTTGCGAGAAAATACCAAAACAAAAGATGATATACTTTAACCTGGGGTACCTCCTCCAAAATAATAAAGTATCTAACTATCGCTGCTATTATTCGGCAATAAAGCACCTAATGCAGACGACTACGCCAAATAAATGGTAGTTAAGATTACTCACTGAAAAATATGTTGCTACAGTGGAAAACAAAATAATTATTGCAAAAAAAAAAATTTTAAGGAGAAAAAAAATCCCTTAATTTTTAAATCCACTATCAAGTTCACCCCTGAAGACAGTTAGGGTAAGGGAGGCAATTAATCTGGACAAATAGTCCGAAACGCACTCCTTAGCTTTGCTCAAACACCTACTTCTTCAAAACCCTGTGAATGTTATACACTCACAAAACGTTACCAGCGTTCAGTATTACAAAATCAGTAATAACATATATTCCGACAAAATCAACCCGTAAACCAAGTGTATAATGCTCAGTAATGCTGTGGAAAAAAAATTATTAGCCGTGTGGTCAGCACGCCCATAAACAGATCGTTATGTCTAGGGGATAGTTATTTAAAAAAATACAAAACTCACAAGACATCACACTCTTACTCTATATCAGAATAAAGAAAAATCTCAGACGAGCTGATATTTGTCGTCTCGTCATCCTATTCTAAGTTCAAAAACCGGAAACGAGCCCACATTTGTCGTAGATTTTTGATAGGAGAATTAAGACTTGGGTTGGTCCCTTCTGAATAGATTGGAATGAATGATAGTCACACAGAGAGAGAGAGAAGATTTCCCGCTCTCAGAGACAGCCTCTATCCCTATTGTACCACCTCACTCGTGGAAATCTATTTTGTATTTCTATCTCTCACTGTGACTATCACTCATTCCAATCTATTCAGAAGGGACCAACCCAAGTCTTAATTCTCCTATCAAAAATCTACGACACAGGTCTGGCTGACATCTTGAATCTCTCCTCACTACGTCATCAAAAAGTCATTAGCAACCCCTTCAATTTAATACCGCACCAAATATGTGCTCTTTCGTGCACAACTAATTTAAACATTATTAACCATACTTAATTACGCTGATGCGTATCCTTTTAATAACAGTTAGACTTGTGTCAACACACAATACTGTTAAGTCCTACACCCTTAAAATACCCCGGGTGAAAAAGGACGTAACACACACACACAAATAGTAATACGTCTTACAAGGAGACAGGACAAGAAAAAAAACTACGTTACGGCCACAAGGCCTTCGTCAGGGACAGACAAACAAGAGACAGGAGGAAAAGAAAGTGAGAATTAAGTGGAGAACATGAAACTATAGAAATAAGAGAAAAATACTCCCTGATAGTGTCACATGTGGGAGTAAAAAATCTCATGATAAGAACAAAAAATACTCATATCCATATCACAAGAATGGTGCGATCCTCCTATAAGGAGACCAAATAAATAAATACATAATGTTTCCTGTGTACCGTTAATTCGTAAAACTGATTCAATACCGTTTTATTGGTATATATATATATATATATATATATATATATATATATATATATATATATATATATATATATATATATATATATATATATATATATATATATATATATAAGGAGACCAGCTTCATTGGTCGATGTATGCGCCACGAGAAGTGAAAAGTGAAATGATATTGGCCGGGTAAAGTATACTAAATAGCGTATGAACTTTACCTCTATACCAGGGGTCGGCGACCGGTCAATCTTGATTTACCGGTAGATCTCAAGGCATCGTTTGGAAGATCTATATATGACGATGGGGAAAAACATTGTTAACCTGGAAAATTTCCCATAAGCCCTCTCCATCCAGCACTTGCAAGTGCGGTGTCCCCAAGTTTAAGGATACTTTCACTGCATTCCCAGTGAAAACCCACAAGTTAGCTGACTAAGATTCACTTCATTTGTGAACTGTATTAGATAGAAAACGATCTTTCTTTGAAATGCAGATAATATTCGGTAATATACAAGGGGATTGACATAAGTCTTGGGCCTGACAATGAAGGGCATGTCACAGAGAGCTGAAATTTTGTGTAGTGTTTATTCTATTTCAATATAGCTACCGTCTGAATTGACACACTTCTGCCATTTCTGCTTGACCTTGAAAAGACCTTGGGAGTAGAACACCCTATTCTTCAAACTAAACCAGTCATCACATGCCAGTATAACCTCTTCATTGCTGTCAAAATGATTTCATTTTAGCTGTTTTTTAAGATTTGGGAATAGAAAAAAGTCTGATGGAGCCAAATCTGGAGAATATGGTGGGTGTGGAAGAATTTCAATATTCTAATCGTTGGCTGCTAGCTGCACAAGCCGTGCTTTGTGAGAGGGCGCGTTGTCTTGAAGCAAAGGAAGATTTTGAGTGCGCGTTATCCCTCGTTTCCTGGTCACAACCTTTCTTAGTTTGGTGAGAAGATCTGCATAGTACTGTCCATTAACTGTGTTGCCACAGGCAGATAATCTTTCAAAAGGACACCTTTGCCGTCCCAAAAAACAGTCAGCATCACTTTTCCTGCAGATTTCTGCGCTCTCGGCTTAACAGGTGTTGGGGAGCTGTGGTGAAGTGGGATGTTATAAATATTTATAGGGGACTTAGTGTACTGACTGAGATCAGCTGTGAAGGTATCTATATCTAATAAGAGTAGTGTATTATAGATAACCTTACTTGCTGCCACATATATATATATATATATCTCAGTCAGAATTATTCTGGAATAGTGTGATGACTACGTTGTATGTCTAGGGTATGTGTATGATGAAGTGTAAGTCATAACAACAACAGACAGATAAACAATTTAATTTATTCCACCACACTTGACAACACTGTGACACTCACATACATAAAACACTCTACAAGGATATCTTAAAGGAGTCACTGATAACTTTTCAAATAACAATATGTATTCATTGCTGTCATGAATATATATGTGTCCTGATTCAAATACAAAGGGAACCAGGAATCACAATCAATTTTAATTACAAGTTATATGTACAGAATTTATCAATATGAATATTGTAGTGACATATATTATTAAAAGTATCCTATGTGTGTCAGTTGTGTAGTAGTAATATGAGGTAATACTGGTTTTGTTTTGTTCAAGCTCTGTTGGTATTTGTCATCATGACTTCAATAGTTTGTCTTTATTGGATCTAGTATTGGAGATGTTCTCAGTTCCTGATATTAAAACAATTTACTTCCCCTCTTAAGTTTATGTTACAATGTTATTTTAAGATGGGGGTACATAATTTTGAGCTCAGCTGGCCACATCAGCTTATCTTGCGTGATGGCGGCAGGAAAAGACTCCTCTGCTCGATTTCTCCCCTGTGCTCTGGAGACACCTCACTGATAGCTAAATGGACCAAGGAGTATGCTGTCCGACTCTGGATTCAGCAAAGCTCTGACCAGGTGCTGCTCAATACCATCAAGACCACGGTCCCTGAAAACAAGAAGGATGTACCTTCTACGTCATAACTAATTTATACTCTCTTTTTACACTGAGCACAATACATCACAAACATTGAGTTCAGAGCGTTAGGCCAACTGTCAGCTTCATCTGAAATACTTTATACCAGTATTAACCTTCTTAATGGTTACTACGCCTCTGCACTTCCAGCATTATTTCTTTCTAGTCAATCATCTAGGTGTCAGTGTACTGTTTGGCCATTCCATGCCGTTTTACTTTCCTCCGACACCTTCTGTTCAGGCTGGAGCATTATAGGCTTTACATCATGTTTGCTACTGAACTACACATATATACAGGCATAAATTAACAATTCACATTCAATTTTCATTAAAAGATACTGAATGTTTCAAGCTTACCACAATTCATAGAATAAACACAGATACGTTGACTAGCAATGAATTCTGGCACAAATTCCCATCTGCTTATGTTCCAGGCTTTATTTAGCAAAAATATGAGCTGGCTTCAACGCACTGTTGCTTTATCAAGCTTATTTGAACTAGTGGTCTCGAACTAACGCTCCTAAGTGATTATATCAGCGAGTCTGGCCAATGGAGCCACGTTTCGACAAGTGTTTGAAAAAATTTTACCTTCCTACGTCTCCCCTAACAACCAAAGATAGTATTTATAGTCCGACCAATCGTGTTTAGTCTTATATTTGTTGCGCTCCAATCAATTTGGAGTTTACATGGTAGGCTATTTCCGTACGCACGGTTTTTTTAAACACGTTATAAAAAAATTTTATGAGCAGAAATGATTTCATGCTGTCAGGCATCCCCACTATTTTATTTTGGTTATAACTTGTTAATTCCTAGACTATTTGCGTAACGTTTTACATATTCTTTGTCAGCAAGCCCTAAGGAACCCAAATATACAAATTTAATAGAGCTAATATGCTGCGTTCAAAATATGCAATTCCTTCTACCTCCTGTTTCGAAGATGTGCTGTCTGGGTACTGTAATGTTTTTCAAACGTAAACCCATCTAATGTTATCTTTTCTAATAAGAGTTTTTCAGGATTTAAAAACCTAACTCTGGGAAGGTTAGTGTTTTTATCACTGTCCGTCCGAAAAAGTTAGTGCATGTGGCCTTACACGCGTGATAGTAGTAATTGTGTATCGCGCGACGCGTGTTTAGTGTTGCACGTGTTCGACTTTATGCCTCTCCCTTCTCTCTATCCTTTAGTCCATCTGTCTTTAGTTACGCCGTGTATAAAATGGAATGAATGAAATATTAAAATTAGGTCATTGTTCAGCTTGCGTATCTCAAATGTTTTTCCAAGAAATACAGCACACGTTTCATTGAAGAAAGCGGGTAATAATACAGTAGGCTTTTACTATCAACGTGAAAGCGTTACAATTTGCAGACGAAGCAGAAAACAAGGGGGATTTCGAGTACATTCCTTGTGACAGCACTGTTCTTTACCATTCTTCTTCCTTTTATTAAATTTATTTGTTAGGCTTTGCATTTACCTTTTAATTTATATATGTGGATTAGAATATTTCACGACACCTCCCCTCTTAAAACAGACATCCCATGTCAGTCCTTTATTCTATATACACATAGATAAATGTAAGTCAACTTGACTTTACTCTGCTGTGGTGCTATCATGGTTTTATGTAGTTGGGTCCATTCAGAGTAGGCACTACTCATGAAATCTGCCTCAGACTTCTACAACCAATAATATATTTCGGTTATGTTACTGAACAGCCGCAAGTGTGAGTGCTTGTCTTAATGCTCTTCGCAACCCGTATTCACCATTTCTCTTCTCTGAGTCTGCGCAATGACATGTCCAGAGAACATTATATTTCCCTCAAAATGTACGTTATGAGGAGATAACATATACCTGGTGATAGCAGAGTTTTCGTAGTGGATCCCATAATCTTCTTATTATCCTGTATGAAACATTCGGAATATCCTCAATCAAAGAGGCAACTCAGGGATTCATTACGTTCCTCCGAAATGTTTACATCCAACAATTTTCTCATCATTCTAGAGAAGACACTAGGCGCATTCTTCAATCCAAATGGCAATCTATTAAACTCATAGTGTCCTTCTGAGGTACTAAAAGCTAGGTATGGTCTAACCTCAGGCTTTACTGGAATCTGATAGTATCCTTTACTCAGATCCACTTTTGAGAAATATTTAGCCTTATTTAGTCTGGCAAACAGCTGATTTGTATCCGGCAATGGATCCACCTGTCCTTCTGTAATAGCATTCAGTCTCCTGTAATCTATACAGAGTCTATGTTCTCCAGAGGGCTTCCTTAAGAGTACAACACCGGAACTATATGAGGATTCACTGTGTGAAATAATTCCCTCCTTCAATAGATAGTCTATCTCTTCCTTCAAAGCTTTCTCCTTAGCAAACGGAATCGAATATGGTTTCATACAGACAGGTGTGGGGTCTATCAGTTTCATATCATATTCCAATAGGTTTGTATGCCCTGGTCGGTCTGTTAACACCTCTGCATGATTATTTAGAACCTGTTGCACTCTCTCTTTCTGAGTTTTCGTTAAATGTGTACTGATTTTCACCTGTGCTGCTGTCTCACAGGGGTGTAATGGATACTCAAATGATGAAAGTGGTTCCTTTTTCATCTCCATGGCGATGGACAAGGTCAACAAGTGTGTCTCCTCCTGATGTTCTCTTTCCAAATATTTCTTCAGGAGGTTCACATGATAGATTTTTTCTTTCCCCTTCTTATCTATCTTATAATTTGTTCTAGATACCTTCTCTAAAACTGTATATGGACCCTGCCATCCAATTTGTAACTTATTCTGACTCCCGGGCAAAAGAAGCAGTACTTTCTCTCCCACAGCCAAATTTCTGTCTTTCGCCTTCCTGTTATAATAGGCAGCATGTTTCTTCCTGGCTTGTTTCAAATTTTCATTGGCAAGTTTCCAGCCAGTTTTTAAACGAGTGGTCAGCTCATTCACATATTGGTATGAAGATGTAATGTTTTCCTCTGCCTTTTCATCAGTCCACGTTCTTAACAAAGCTACATGTGGACCTTTAATTGTGTGGACCTATTTGTCCATGCACCGGTATGGTCTCTTCCACTCGAAGCTTTATAGTGATGATTTTTCCTCCCAGAATTATCATTCACAAAACGACCGCTACCAATTCTTCTCTTGGGGCTGTCTCCCCACTTAAAATTCTTGATGAGAGATTTCCTCTCTACATCCTCTTCCTCCAGTTTGTTTAAGTCCGATTGAGGGATTGTCGGCTTATCCTGGGGTAAGACATCTTTTTGCACTCTCCGCATAGTGGCCATTGTAAAACAGTTAAGGGAAGCTTGTCCGTGAAAAGGGGCTTCCCATTCCATTTGGTCCACTTTATCAAATCTATTTTTCTTTTTATTATCAGGCCTAATTTTGCCCCGTGGCGTGTCCAGGTCCTGATCCATGTTCCCACTTGTGGGTGTTCCCTCATGTGCTATGCTACACCTTTCTACAAAATTCTCAATGTCCCATCTTGCTTTGGGCCAATAATAATTGTGAGCCACCTTTTGAATGATGGTACCTATCTTCTCATGGTCCCCATCTGGTTTCACATGTAGGCTCCTTATTAAGTCTGCCCTATATCTTTTAGGAAGTACCAGTTGTCCCTGACCTTTGGATCTAGCTCCAGTCTTCCTATACATCAACTTGTTTTTCATGTAAAAATCTCCCTTGCCTGGAGTTGTATGACAAGTTGACAATTTTCTGAAACAAGGCTTGAGTGTTTTATCCCCAGCCTGTCCCTTCCTCATCTCTTCTGGAGTGGTATCTAACATAATATCCTCCTCCTGTCTTGAGGTCGACCTGACCTGAAGGGTTGCCATATACACAGGTTTCCTTCTGCAACGGTCAGTGTCATGATTGTCCATCTGACCATTCTTACACCACCTTTTTCCTTGGTTGAAAGATTTTCTTTCATCATATTTCCTTTCATCGAATTGTGGGAATTTATTTTTATTTTCATACCGTGGCCTATCAAACTGGTGCTTACCTTTGTTTTGATCCCTAGGATCAAATTTATTAAAGTCCTGTGGTGCCCTAAAGTTATCCACTTGTTTCTTTTTATTACCTGTTACCTCTGCTTGAGCTGCTTGATACCTTTCAGCAACATTTAGCAACTCACCCAGCCTCTCTGCACCTTGTTCCATGAGAAACTTTCTCAGGTCTGGAGCCATGGACTCTCTTAGTTGCTCTATAAGGACCATTTCCTTAAGATCTTGGGTTTTCCCCAGAGAAGCCATTTCTCCAAGTATGTCTCTATTCGTGCAGAGAACTGGTGATAGGTTTCACCTGACAGTAGTTTAGCATTCCTAAATTTTTTCCTATAGAATTCTGCATTCTTTTCATATCTTAACAAAAGAGCCTGCTTTAGCATGTCATAATTTTCCTGATCACCTCTGCTCATTTTTGCAAAAACTTCATAAGCTGCCCCACGAAGTCCTTGAGATAACTTTAAGCTCCACCTTTCTCTCTCTAACCCATACGTGGTAGCTAATAGTTCATACCTATTTAGGTAGCTCTCTATATCATCGTCTTTCTCAACAAAATGATCTAAATGAAAATTCATAGCTGAGGTTGAGGCTCCTTGGCTAGCAGTGGCATCAGAGGCAAAGGGACTGGCACCATTTTCAGGAGCATGGCCTTGAAACTCAAACTCCCTTAGTCGTAACTCATGTTCCCTTTGTAATCTTTTATCTTCTGCTTCCCTTTCTGCAGCTAATTTCTTCTCTTCCCTTTCTGCAGTCAATCTTCTTTCTTCTGCTTCCCTTTCTGCAGCTAATTTCTTCTCTTCCCTTTCTGCAGTCAATCTTCTTTCTTCTGCTTCCCTTTCTGCAGCTAATTTCTTCTCTTCCCTTTCTGCAGCCTGTCTTCTTTCCTCGGCTTCCAATGCTTTAGCCTCTTTGTCAGCCTCAATCTGCAACCTCTTAGTCTCAGCCTCAGCCTCAAATTGTAACTTCTTAATTTCCTTTTCAGCCTCTAACTTTCTTTCGGCTTCAAACCTTCTTTCTTCGCGTTCAATAAATTTGTCACATTCCGTCGTGACATAGGCAACCATAACTTGCCCATCTAATCCTAACTCTTTTGCAGTCTGAACAGCAGCAGATCGAAATTTGGCCAGGTCCGCCATTGTCTATCAGGTAAATTTATACAATGTCTAACCAACAATTCAATCTCTAACTATATATCTAATGGACAACACAAGCACCGTGAGCTCAACCTTATTTAATTCCACCCAAGGATACCTTTTAATTCTTATATTCCCTGAAGTGAATTACCCCCAATATTTTTAATAGGGAAAGATTCAAAATCCCAAGAGCGAGACCCCAATATATGTGGTGAAGTGGGATGTTATAAATATTTATAGGGGACTTAGTGTACTGACTGAGATCAGCTGTGAAGGTATCTATATCTAATAAGAGTAGTGTATTATAGATAACCTTACTTGCTGCCACATATATATATATATCTCAGTCAGAATTATTCTGGAATAGTGTGATGACTACGTTGTATGTCTAGGGTATGTGTATGATGAAGTGTAAGTCATAACAACAACAGACAGATAAACAATTTAATTTATTCCACCACACTTGACAACACTGTGACACTCACATACATAAAACACTCTACAAGGATATCTTAAAGGAGTCACTGATAACTTTTCAAATAACAATATGTATTCATTGCTGTCATGAATATATATGTGTCCTGATTCAAATACAAAGAGAACCAGGAATCACAATCAATTTTAATTACAAGTTATATGTACAGAATTTATCAATATGAATATTGTAGTGACATATATTATTAAAAGTATCCTATGTGTGTCAGTTGTGTAGTAGTAATATGAGGTAATACTGGTTTTGTTTTGTTCAAGCTCTGTTGGTATTTGTCATCATGACTTCAATAGTTTGTCTTTATTGGAACTAGTATTGGAGATGTTCTCAGTTCCTGATATTAAAACAATTTACTTCCCCTCTTAAGTTTATGTTACAATGTTATTTTAAGATGGGGGTACATAATTTTGAGCTCAGCTGGCCACATCAGCTTATCTTGCGTGATGGCGGCAGGAAAAGACTCCTCTGCTCGATTTCTCCCCTGTGCTCTGGAGACACCTCACTGATAGCTAAATGGACCAAGGAGTATGCTGTCCGACTCTGGATTCAGCAAAGCTCTGACCAGGTGCTGCTCAATACCATCAAGACCACGGTCCCTGAAAACAAGAAGGATGTACCTTCTACGTCATAACTAATTTATACTCTCTTTTTACACTGAGCACAATACATCACAAACATTGAGTTCAGAGCGTTAGGCCAACTGTCAGCTTCATCTGAAATACTTTATACCAGTATTAACCTCCTTAATGGTTACTACGCCTCTGCACTTCCAGCATTATTTCTTTCTAGTCAATCATCTAGGTGTCAGTGTACTGTTTGGCCATTCCATGCCGTTTTACTTTCCTCCGACACCTTCTGTTCAGGCTGGAGCATTATAGGCTTTACATCATGTTTGCTACTGAACTACACACATATATACAGGCATAAATTAACAATTCACATTCAATTTTCATTAAAAGATACTGAATGTTTCAAGCTTACCACAATTCATAGAATAAACACAGATACGTTGACTAGCAATGAATTCTGGCACAAATTCCCATCTGCTTATGTTCCAGGCTTTATTTAGCAAAAATATGAGCTGGCTTCAACGCACTGTTGCTTTATCAAGCTTATTTGAACTAGTGGTCTCGAACTAACGCTCCTAAGTGATTATATCAGCGAGTCTGGCCAATGGAGCCACGTTTCGACAAGTGTTTGAAAAAATTTTACCTTCCTACGTCTCCCCTAACAACCAAAGATAGTATTTATAGTCCGACCAATCGTGTTTAGTCTTATATTTGTTGCGCTCCAATCAATTTGGAGTTTACATGGTAGGCTATTTCCGTACGCACGGTTTTTTTAAACACGTTATAAAAAAATTTTATGAGCAGAAATGATTTCATGCTGTCAGGCATCCCCACTATTTTATTTTGGTTATAACTTGTTAATTCCTAGACTATTTGCGTAACGTTTTACATATTCTTTGTCAGCAAGCCCTAAGGAACCCAAATATACAAATTTAATAGAGCTAATATGCTGCGTTCAAAATATGCAATTCCTTCTACCTCCTGTTTCGAAGATGTGCTGTCTGGGTACTGTAATGTTTTCAAACGTAAACCCATCTAATGTTATCTTTTCTAATAAGAGTTTTTCAGGATTTAAAAACCTAACTCTGGGAAGGTTAGTGTTTTTTATCACTGTCCGTCCGAAAAAGTTAGTGCATGTGGCCTTACACGCGTGATAGTAGTAATTGTGTATCGCGCGACGCGTGTTTAGTGTTGCACGTGTTCGGCTTTATGCCTCTCCCTTCTCTCTATCCTTTAGTCCATCTGTCTTTAGTTACGCCGTGTATAAAATGGAATGAATGAAATATTAAAATTAGGTCATTGTTCAGCTTGCGTATCTCAAATGTTTTTCCAAGAAATACAGCACACGTTTCATTGAAGAAAGCGGGTAATAATACAGTAGGCTTTTACTATCAACGTGAAAGCGTTACAATTTGCAGACGAAGCAGAAAACAAGGGGGATTTCGAGTACATTCCTTGTGACAGCACTGTTCTTTACCATTCTTCTTCCTTTTATTAAATTTATTTGTTAGGCTTTGCATTTACCTTTTAATTTATATATGTGGATTAGAATATTTCACGACAGGAGCCCGGGGTTTTCCATTGCATGCTGACAATTTTAGATTCGGGGTCATAATAGTGTACCAAGTCTCATCTACTGTCACCATGGTCTCCAAAAAAATTTTAACACTTTTTGAGCAACTGTTGACAGCAATTTACCCTCGTTTGCTTCTGTTCACGTGTCAACTGTCGCGAAACCCAGCGTGCACACACTTTTCTCATGTTCAGTTTGTTGTGTAAAATTCTATAAACTGTTCTTTCATTTAGTTTTACTCTACTAGCTATCTCCACAATTGTCATTTTTCGATCCTGGTCAATGATTTTCTTCACTCTTGTTGCATTTTCATCGTTGCACTCTGAGGCTGGTCTATCAGATCTTGGCAGATCAGCAACATTTGAGCGGCCGCACTTAAACTGTTGACACCAGTTTTTTACCGAAGTATATGAAGGACAAGAATCACGAAACACTGGTTCCATCTCCCTGTGTATTTCTGTAGGTGTTTTTCCCTGACACATCAGAAATTTTATTATAGCTCTGGCCTCCTTCTTTTCCATTGTTTTGTCAAATCTTTGGAGCAGCAGATCCGGTCAATAGGGTACATTGTGCCGTGCACCGTAGCGGGAAAACCCATTGAAGAAACAAACGCGTATTTCACACATGCAGTGCAAATAAGATGAACTTTAAATTTGCCAAGTTTCATCTTCCTCCTGTGACTCCTTCATGGTCAGGCCCAAGACTTATGTCAAGCCCCTTGTATTTAGTTTTAATTTTCCACCGACCTTTTGATCGGATTGCCTGAAGCAGATCGTGTGGGTGATTTAAACGGTACGTAGGCTGAACTTATTCTAAATTTCAGGTACTGTGAAACCTGAAAACCCATATATATTCAGACAGCGCTGTGTTTCTCAAGTAGGTCCGCACACCTTCTGGGTTACCTACTGCTGCTCTATACTGTGCTATTTTCAAAAATAAACTGAAGACATTTTCCCTAGAGAATTTATAGATTTATATGTTACCGCATTGTTGATTACCTGACAAGCGCGAGGGAAATTGTAAGTGGGCCCAATAGCACTTCATTACCTCACCACGGTAACAAGTGAGGGGAGATAATGAGGCGTGCATGTTTTATAGGACGGGCCAGACATCGAAGTCTCATGATCTAGGAATTTGTCAGGTTTTGCTACTCACTAACGGTATCAACGATTTTCACTTTTGCTATGTGTGGCTATGCAGTTTTTTTTTAAATATTTTATTATTGTTGACTAGACATTGTATGGTTTAGCAGTTCATCATTCTACCAAACAGTTGAGGTTTAAGAAAGGTAAATGTAGCCTCATGTTAGATACTGCAGTAGGGGAGTGAAATGTTAGACTTCGCTATACGAGGTTTCAGCTTTATGAAGTTGGGGTAACTGGCTTAATCTTTTTCTGCTGCCTTTGCCTGCCGTAACTCATTCTACACCTGGGTAGACAGGAACGTTATTTTCAAATAAGATGTTAAGTCGGTTCTTTTGTATGGCTCTGAAACATGGAGAACAAGAAAAACAACAAGCAAAAAAACTACAGACTTTCATAAATGGTGGCTTGCGTAGAATAGAAGAACTGAAATGTTATAACAGATCACTAATGTGGAACTGATGACAGGAACTAGACAAGCGCCAGTGGAACAAGAAATGTCAAGAGCTAGACAAGCGCCAGTGGAACAAGAAATGTCAAGAGCTAGACAAGCGCCAGTGGAACAAGAAATGTCAAGAGCTAGACAAGCGCCAGTGGAACAAGAAATGTCAAGAAGACGCTGAAGGTAGATAGGACACACATTGCGAAAACCTGTAGATAGCATTATTAGACAATCTCTGTTCTGGAATTCCCAGGGTAAGACCAGAGAACACATGGAACAGAGAACTTGAGACAGACATGAAGGGGATGAAAAAGACATAGAAAGAACTTGAGCTGATGGCACGTGACAGGAAGACTTGGCATAAATGTGGTAAAGGCCTATGCTACTGTGGGACTTGAAAGGTGAAAGAAGAAGACAGGTGGGTAACGCGATCTGGCTTTGATGCCAATAATTTTTGGCTCGAGGAAAAAGCGTTCTAAAATGGAGGTTTCAAAATATGAATCTTCTTCTTCGCTGTCTGGCAGCTTCCTGTGAATTTAAAAAAAAAAAAAGTCACTTTATCCCGGTTTTGCGAGATGCGTCGTTTTCAACCACGACACCTAGGTACATTGGTTACATTAGTGTGCATGTCCGAATATAAAAGACTTTGTGATCTAGTAAATGCTGTCAATTATTTCATGTCTGGCTCTTTGGCTTTTGCGCTATCCAGAACCAGAACTACCTTGTGATGATGCTATTATCTGGTTTATTTCATGCTTGTTCTACCCACCCGTAATGTCTGTTCAACAACTCTTGTATTCTACCCACCCGTAATGTCTGTTCCACAACTCTTGTGTTCTACCCACCCGTAATGTCTGTTCAACAACTCTTGTGTTCTACCCACCCGTAATGTCTGTTTCACAATCCTTGTGTTCTACCCACCCGTATTGTCTGTTCCACCACTCTAGTGTTCTACCCACCCGTAATGACTGTTCCACAACTCTTGTGTTCTATCAACTCGTAATGTCTGTTTCACAACTTTTGTGTTCTACCCACCCGTAATATCTGTTCCACAACTCTTGTGTTCTACCCACCCGTAATGTCTGTTCCACAACTCTTGTATTCTACCCACACGTAATGTCCGTTCCACAACTCTTGTATTCTACCCACCCGTAATGTCTGTTCCACAACACTTGTGTTCTACCCACCCGTAATGTCTGTTCCACAACACTTGTGTTCTACCCACCCGTAATGTCTGTTCCACAACTCTTGTATTCTACCCACCCGTAATGTCTGTTCCACAACTCTTGTATTCTACCCACCCGTAATGTCTGTTCCACAACTCTTGTGTTCTACCCACCCGTAATGTCTGTTCCACAACTCTTGTGTTCTACCCACCCGTAATGTCTGTTCCACAACTCTTGTGTTCTACACACCCGTAATGTCTGTTCCACAACTCTTGTGTTCTACCCACCCGTAATGTCTGTTCCACAACTCTTGTGTTCTACCCACCCGTAATGTCTGTTCCACAATTCTTGTTCAACCGGTAATTATCTTCTTCTTCCCGCCATTTCTACATCTTTGATCCTGTAACAGTATTTTAATCACTTCTTCTGCGCATTCACCAATTTTATAATCTCTCTGACTTCCAGTTATCTTGTCGCATTTTTTCTTCATGTCAGAGCCATATAATAAGACCGCCTTTACATCTGAATTCAAAACTTCTAATTCTGTGTACAAAGGTAAAAGTAGTTTATTACTAGTTACTTCCGTAGGGGAGTGAAGTCTTAGAGATTTCACCATTCTAGGTCCAACTATTTTTATGAGGTAAGATGACTATTTTATTTCCTCTCTTCTTTTGCTTTCCCTACCTCAAGAGTAGAGTCAGATACCCATTTACAGCTGGGTAGACTGAAGCGTGACGCTACTAGGTTCTTCAACTTCCTTACATGTCCCAGTGGAGTAAAATCGTAACTTGCTTTCTATATCCTTACTGTATTTTTTAGACCTCATAACAACAGTCATTTAAAACACAAACGGAGAATTATCCCGGCCCCACAACACAGTGACTTATAATAAGAGAGATACCTAGTCCTTGTTCACACACCCAAGTAACAGTCTACCAAAGTAAAGGAACTCGCACTGCTGCCAACACACATCACAGCCACAACGAGCTAAGTTGCAACACACGGTCACTCTGTGGGACCACAAACGTCCAGCAGAGAATAAACATGAACGATGCCATTATTGATCGGAAGAGAGTCAGACAAGCGTACAACTTCAGCGAAATTTAAATAAAAAAAGATACGCAATCCACCGTTGATAAACAATTGTCCTAGACCAGGAGTTCTCGGCCCTTTCTGTTTTTTTTGCTCATGGCCTCCTTCTGAACTTCATTTAACCCTGTGTCTCTCCCCCCCCCTTGTTGCTGTTAGGTGGTAAAAAGGTACTTTACCATTTTACTGTGGCCCCCTTACAATATGGCATGACCTGGGGGGAGGGGAGGGGGGAGGGGAGGGGGGAAGATATGGACCACTTTGAGAACCACTGTCCTAGACAACATAAAATAAAGCAGCCAACCAGGACCACTGCGGCTGGAAATTAGAGTTTAAATTAAAACAACAGACTGTTAGTTTGGAAACAACAAAAAAACAGACTTAGGTTTTAACACTACATACTACACGTCAGCACTAGTGCATTGGAAGCTCCTACTTTGTCCTTGCCGAGAAGCAAAGTGAACACGCGCTACCCCAGCACCACTTTTCTGGAAAATATCTTTGCTAGGCACACGCTCATTGGTTGATAGATACTGAGAAATAAAAAGAGAACAAAAACTGGAAGTAGCTTAAACACTATTGGCTGAACTGCCATCTTACCATCGTCATCACAACCTATTTTACAACTAAAATGAAGAAAAATTCAACATCGAAAAAAATAAATAAGACTCATTCACAGGTATAAGTAATTACGCATGCATTTAGATAGGTGGCAATGTTTATTCAAAACCATAATACCCGCCGTAAGTACGCCGGTCAGTCGGTCACATAATAAGGGAAACAATACAATTATTGTCTAACTTTCAACCACAGTTGCACCCCCTCAGCTGTGGTTGAAAGTCAATGTACTCTCGAAAATAGAAAAAGTGAGCAAATGAAGGTGTGCATGAACATTTTGATTATGGAAAGAAAGCAACAACACGATTGATAAACAGTACATGAACTCGAGACAGAAATGTGCGGAAATGCAGATTAAATCAACAGACATTCAAGATACTCTTCTGTCCAGTTTCATTCGTGAAACGGATTTAACTCATCATTTTCTTAAAAATAACCTTAAAATGTAAGTTTCTGATTGTTGTTCTGATATCTTAAACTGCATTAAAGTGTATTTTTTCTAAGGCACCTATTTTGAGATTGCCTAATCCTCATATTAGTCGACAACTTACACCTACGGAAACCAAGTATCCCATTCTTGAGAATGAATTGCTTGCAATCATCTGGAGCGTAACCAAACTTCAACGATATTTAATAGGCGCCCATTTCACGATCGAGACTGATCAGCGGGCCCAGGCGGTGACTCTACGATTAAAAGGGAGTTGAGGATTAGCCAAAATTTTAATTTCAAGTATTGCAGACTTTTTATTATGGATCAAAATGATAAGATGGCTGCAATTAAAAACCTATCAATTTTGACAGGTTATTGCTAGTTTAGTATAAATTTTCTTCTTTTTCTCTGAACATCCTCGTACGTCATCTTGCATTGTGTTTGAAGACATCTGTGGTCAGTCGAATGTTGTACATTATTTTGGGTAAGAAGAGTTCATTGATCATTACGTTTATATATGTTTTTTTATACAAATATTTCGATTGCCACTACACATTCAATGCCTTTGACGGGTTTATTCGCTTGATTTTATTAAGAATTTGGTAAACAAAAAATGCAATAATAAATTTAAAATAAACTTATGCCAAGGCGCATTGGTGGTGGGGTGGTTAGCTCGGCTTCATATCAAGAAATCATCCGGGATAAAATTTTGCCTCGTTTTGGTGAAGCGCGTCCCGTTCAACCTAGCCGGTTATATTAGGGCGCATTTCCAAATGTAAAAGACCTTTAGGTCTGGAGAATTGTTACGAATCCGGGCTCAATTCCTGGCTGAGATATTGTAACAGTGCGAAGACGTTGTCTTGAGAATAATGATTCTGGAGTATGGATGTTATGTACTCGTCACTCTCTCTGGCCTACTTTCACACACACACATCCCGCAGTCAGAGAAAAAGAAACTCTTTCTTGATGACAGGGGCCCCTCTTTTATTCGCAATACCGGGGAGCCGCGCTGGTGTAATGGCTTCGGCGTTGTACTGGCGACCAGGTGTTCATGGTTCAAACCCGGGCGTCGGCGTTTGAAGAAATGTTTACGGCCGGAAATTTGACTGAATAGCCTGAACGGCTCCTGTGATAAACCCTCTGTGGATGGGAAGGAGCGAAGCTCCTGACCGGGTTGGAAGGAAAGTCCTCAGGTTCCCCAGCCTCGCAATGACATGTCATTGGGTCGAAGGGCTGAAAGCCCCAAGTGCCGCTGGTTAAGAAAAAAAAAAAATTCGCAATACCCTATCAGGTAGTGTAAAATCATACAGCGAATAATGTTGTCACATGGTCTACTAGTTAACTGTATATTGTTATGTACCCGGCACAGAATACTGGACTCTGAAAAGTAAAGAAACCGAATATACTATCATCGTACTAAAGGTTTCGCTAACTCAGTGGAAAAGCAGTGGCGGAACATCAGCGGTTTATGGACTCTGTAGATTGTAATCATGAGTGGGCTAACGTTTAGTTATCTCATCACAATTTCATCCTTTAGATTGTTTTAAACTCATATTTAATTAATTACGGTTTTACATTTCAGTTGTGTATTTCCTTCTATAATCACCATTTTAATATTACAAACAATAACTAATATTTTCAATATTATGTGTATATATTTAACAAATAAAAAACTTGTTTTCCTTAGTTGATCGTGAATCCATTCTTTCCAGTTACTATATATCGCTCGTGCTGTCTTAGTTAAGTAATTAATGTAAGCAAAATGCTTGAGGGCTGTTTTCTTTGTCTACTTGGGATAGAAGTTTATGTCGCGGAGATACAGAATACACTCTTCATGATTCTCTAGCTATCATTATTTAGTGGAGATCATTCACCTTCTCTTCTTATCCTTATTTCTAGTAGGTCTTTCTCTTATTAACGAGCCAACCTGAGGAGACTATTGCTATTATTCCATAGACCATACCTATCGATACACCTATCATACAACTTAACGCGCGACAACAATATCCAATGCTTACTGACTTAGTTAGTCATACAAACAGCTCAGACATATCGGCACTTCTCAAGAAACCGGCATTGTATCTGTTCAGTCAATGAAGCGCCCCTGTAATGTGATGTCAGAATAAGAACTTACTATTCAGTGACAATTGTCTGGAAACCAGTGAGAAAGAAGTATGAAATAATGGAATAAAACATGCAGAGGTCACAGAATGTCCAATGAGCAAGGAATTAGTGTGTCTGAGTTGAAAAGGTACTGAATCTGTCGTCTGCCTCGTTTCGATCTGTCTCGCTCCTATACTGCGATGTCTGACCTGAAACCGGTTTGTCAGAGATCTTAAACACTGATTAGCATAAAGTTTCCCAGAATTCCAGGAAAGCTGTAAGAAACAAGGAGATTTAGCATGGAAACGAGCTCGTTCTGTCTAAAGATGAGTACTGGTTAAGGCCCATGAGACAGATAATAATCAATATGTTAATCATTAATAAGTTCATAGAAAATCTTTTTTGCGTCATTGCTCAATGTTTCCAGGGAAATAGATAAACGAGAAAGTCGTCAATATGTCAGTTTTACAAATGGACAAGGACATTACAAAAAGTTTTATTTGCAGAAACTGTCGGTTACATTAAATCGCAAGGACATTAGCAGGACACCTCCCCCCCTTCCAAAAAAAAAGGTTGTCAAACATTTATTTGTTTACTACCACTGAAACATGTGAAAACGTGAAAACTATTTTATTCTGAGAGAAAGTAATGATTTCATCATCATCATCATCATCACTTTTCCTTTACGCTGGTTAGGAAGATGGAGCCAGCTCTGCATGAAGCCTGTACCAAGTATTTACCTGCCGCTTACAGCATTGGTTTCTGTGACAACATGTTTTTTACTTGATAAGGTTACATAATCTCATATTAGTCGCCTTGTACGACATGCCTGAGGGTACAGCAGGCCTGTTTCTTCTTTGTCTCTTCAGAGATCGATGGGAACTTGACGGGGCAAAGTAATGATTTACAACGTACATCTGTGCGCGAAGAAGTGCAGATCATCATCATGTAGCATGTTCTATGCAGAACGTCGCTCTCATCACAGCCCGCATGAAAGACTATCGATCTCTAGCCAGCCCTCCTGCCTCCTCCAGTGTCATGTTCAAGGTGTCTTCAATGTCCTGTGTCCACCGTCGTCTTGGTCGGCCCCTGCCTCGCCTCAGGTACCATACCCTCCATTACTGCTCTCTCTAAGCCACTATGGCGTTTAATGTTATAGCACTACTTGTATACAATCCGATTAGTGATCGACTTCTCATGATTAGACTCAAGAGAAAGAAAAGGAACATCACAATTTTACAAGTTTATGCACCCACATCTGCAGCAGATGATGATGAAATTGAAGTGCAGATACTTTTGAATAATGCTAAAGCGTACGAACTTGTACAGAGTTGTTCAAGCGTAACATGATGATAACAAGACTACAATAAGGAAAATATAATCTACGTCAGCCATTTCAAGTTTCATTACTCTGTGTGGAAGGAAAAATATTCATCTTAGGAACGGCAAAACAAACGCAGCACCAAACGATTGTCTGAGCAAGAGAAGTATAAAGTCATGGACGTCAAATAACACGCAAGGCAGCATCAATTAATTAGAAGCAAGAAGTCTTCTGGCTGTCCAAACACAGTCCCTTCAATGGACTACATCGATGCACTGTGAGAAAGAAGTGTGCAAGACAAATTGGGCTACGGATCCACAACAACGTTGAGATCCTCAGGCTGTATGCGGAGCTCTCGAAAGATTAGGCTGTGTTCAATGACTTTCCACTATTCTGTCTTCAAACATAATTAATTCTGAATTGTATCTTTCACGTATATTGTTGCCTAAGAAGGAAATAAAGAAAAGAAAAAGATGTATACTGTATTGGGTTTCTACAAAAGAATATGGACACTGGGTACAATTTATGTAGACAACATAAATATTTAGTATGGCCTCAAAGCGAAAAAAAAGAAGAAAGTTTTGACCTTTTTTTTTTAAAAAAACAACAATACACGAGCTATTTTCCATCGAATTATCCTTACAAAATTGCTAGACACGAAAAAAGTGTGGCTCATGTTAATTAACAGTTTGAAGGACCATTAAATATGGTTAAAAGGTAAATGTAGTCCCATAGCAGATACTGACGTAGGGGAGTGAAGTGTTAGAAACCACGATACTAGGTCCAGCATCGAGAGGTGGGGTAACCAGTTTCCTTCCTCGCTGCCTTTTCCGTCCTTTACTCAAAGTCAGGTACCCATTTACAGCTGGGTAGACTGGAGCGTGTCGGTAAGTTTATTCGAACCCTGCACCTTTGCCGCGATAGACCAGCGCTCTAACCACTCTGCCAATAAGACGCTCGTTCACTAGCTGTTAAACCATTCCAAAACCAAGTTGTTTTTCTGGCTCTATGTGTAATTAAGTTAGTTTTGTTTACGGTGTAGACATTCACAGCTGCGTATTCTGTCTCGTGAAGGGCTCATTAAGCTCACACATACTTACGCAAACAAACGTAATCTTTAATGAAATATTATTATTTAAAAAATCAATACTACTTTACTATAAAGCGCGCTGTTTTAGGATGAGAAAAAGAAATGCTCTTGACCACCCGGATATGGCAACAAACAAAGAATCTTGACTACTCTAAGACGGAAAAGGAAGAAAGAATCTAGTCTACTCTAAGATGGGAAAAAAGAAAGAATCATTTCTACTCTAAGATCGGAATAAAAAATGGATCATTTCTATTCTAAGACTGGAATAAAGAAAGGATCATTTCTACTCTAAGATTGGAATAAAGAAAGAATCGTTTCTACTCTAAGATTGGAATAAAGAAAGGATCATTTTTACTCTAAGATTGGAATAAAGAAAGGATCATTTCTACTCTAAAATTGGAATAAAGAAAGGATAATTTCTACTCTAAGATGGGAATCAATAAAGGATCATTTCTACTCTAAGATTGGAATAAAGAAAGAATCATTGCTACTCTAAGATTGGAATAAAGAAAGGATCATTTCTACTCTAAGATTGGAATAAAGGAAGGATCATTTCTACTTTAAGAGAAACTAAGAGCCAGGGATCCAGACCTCCAGGACGGCCTAGAATCCGCTAGACAATCTCTGAAGGACCGAGAAGTAAATTGGTAGCAGGCCAGGAGGAAGAAAACCGATAAGATAGTACGGCGCTCTTTCTTCCAAACCTCTTCACACCAGGGTAGAAGAGGAACGACTAAGTAAGTAAGTATATCCAATAAATGCAGGTGAGGATATAAAAACATAAAATTAATGAACATCTTTTGAACTACCCCGTACAACAACCACCAGGTAGGTAATATGTGAATAAACTACATCACAGTAATGTACAACAACAACCAGGTACTTAGTGGAAGTAAACTACCACCAGAACTAGAACGCACAAGTGCATATACGTTCAATAGCAGCAAACCTACAAGAAATGTAATGATGCGCGTCACCAGCAACTCCGGTAACTGTTCCGCGCATCCGCACGAAGCGGACCTCGCAAGTGGATGACCGGATTCGCCAGTTGTCGGTCGTTTGCTACATCACCCTGCCAGCGTAAAGTTTCAGCTCTCACATCTTGAGAATTATTTGTTTTCTTTTTTATTTGTACTTACGTAATTTCACGTAATCCTGATGGAAATAGATCACTTATGATTTTAAAATGAACACTTATATAGACGTGACATTTGTCTAGCAGCACAAGATCGATAAATAAACGTGATCCTGTTTTAAAGTACACAATAGACACGAAAATCTACATAAAGAAGAAAATAAGCAATATTTGAAAATCACATAAATTAGGAAGGAAATTTATTTCCATCATTGCGCTTATTCATTTAACAAAATTTCGTGTACACTAAAAGTGGAATAACTTTATAACAAACATGTTTAAATCCCCCCTTTTGCATGGAGTAAGATATTCTCAGACCTGGATTGAAGAACGGACTTTTTTTTGCAGATCTGATGTAATTGTTTCAATTTGTTAAGGAACCGCTACAAGAAGGTAAGTCCTGACTTATTAAACTTTAACATGGCGACCTGGGGAGCAAATGCTTTCACTTTCAAAACTTTATGTGCTGATTTCATATATTACATAACACCGCATAATGAAAATATATTTATGAACGTCATCGCAGCATTATTTATTTAATTTTTTTTTCCAGCAATCGGCGATTTGCCAAATGTTTGTTTTTGTTTATTTTCGTTTGTATTTTTCTTGTGGTTTACGGTGTTCAAATGTGTGCATCAAAGGGGGAAAATAGATCATTTAATTTTCATTTTACGTTTATTGGAGGTAATAAGTTTTACTATTCTTGCAGAATGCGATAACCTTTTTTTTTTTTGTTTGTATTTTTTGGGGGGTTTTGTTTTTCCGTGTGTGTGTCTTCTAGTCTTACCATTTATCATAAGCGTAGCTATCTCTGCAGATATCTGTAGATATTTGAAATCGTGTTTTTTTTTGTGTGTGAAGGTAAATATATGCCGCCGACAACGAATATGAAATGGCGCCAGCTCCATCAATTTCTGATATGTAGAGCATTGGCATTCACGAAAAACGAAATTTCCATTCGCAACATGTCTGATATTGTTAGGACGCATCATTAATAACTGATGTAACCACACTGCTATCCCGAAGGATTTCGGTATCGTGGGATCCTGCGTTCCGTCAACCAAAAACGGACTGGCTGTCACAGTTTTTGCAAGTTCACTACGGCAACTGAAAGTCCTCACGAAGGAAGGTCTCGACAAATGGTCTCAAAGGATGTAGTACTGTATTTATTTTGTTTGTTCCGATAATCACACAGGCATTCATCTTTAACGTTTTTGCAAAGTTCATTTATTCAAGCAGTGCACCTTCTCCGAACTCCGTATTTTAGGCAATAAGCATCCATCTCCCCGGATAGTAGGTTACCGATATAGTCCGTCTCCATTTTTGTGTTTTCTAGAATGCACAGTATTTTCCATTGCTTACCCGGCACACTCCTTATGACGACTTCCCAAAAACATAAGGCCATTGGATCGCACCAAATTGATTCTACGTTCAATACGTAACGCACGAAAAAGCACCATACGCTCCTAATACTGGCGTATTTCATTATCTGATATTGTTACTGCGTATTAGTAATAACGGATGTAACTATACTACAGCATCTAAGTTTGTATTATTAACTGATGTAACTATTCTACACATCTGAGATTGTTATTGCCCATCATTAAAAACTGAAGTAACTATTCTACAGTGTCGGAGATTGATAGGACGGATTCTTTATATAGGACATATTAAAACGAGCTGATGTAACTATACTACAACATCTGAGATTGAATTATAGTAACTGTATAAATAACTGATGTAACTACGAGGGGCGTTCAGAAAGTGCACCACATCGTTTTTCTCAGCTAATAATGAAGATAGAAGCATGACATGTTGCACACTTCAAATATGGCATGTGCCAATTGTGTGCACTAAATTGCACCGCAACCGGCCAAATAATACGGCTGCCCTAAACCGTTGAAATGGAGCGTGTTAGCAACTTATGTTATAAACAGCGAATTGTGATAGAATTTCTCGTTGCAGAGAAGGAAACTGTTGTGAATATTCACAAGCGTCTATGTGATGTGTATGGAAGTTTTGCAGTCGACATGAGTACAGTCAGTCGCTGGGTTCAGAGAATCAAAGAATCAGGAAGTGGAGATACGGAGCTGCTTGATCGGCTGCGCTGTGGACGTCCTGCCACAGCCACCAACGCAGAAATGTTGAAATGCGCTGAGGGCATTATTCTTACTGATAGGCGAATCACTACTCAACAATTGGCCTTACAGCTTTCAGTCAGCATTGGTAGTGCAAAGGCAGTTATAAAATCTCTCAGATTTTCTAAGGTTTGCGCAAGATGGGTTCCTCGAAGTCTCACAAATGACCACCGATTGCAAAGGAAAGCAATTTCTTCTGAATTGTTGGAGCGTTTCAGTGCTGATGGAGAGAACTTTTTGGCTAAGATCGTTACAGGCGACGAAACCTGGGCACATCATTTTGAACCTGAGACAAAAAGACAGTCAATGGAGTGGCATCATCCGCAATCACCAAGAAGAAAGAAATTCAAGACAATTCCTTCAGCTGGAAAGGTCATGATCAGTGTCTTTTGGGACATCGAAGGTGTGATTCTTGTGGACGTTATGCCAAGAGGAGAGACAATCAATTCGCAAGCTTACATTAAGACATTGAAAAAACTCAATCAACGTTTTCGCAGAGTTCGGCCGCACAAGAATCCAGCAGACCTGCTTCTCCTTCACGACAATGCGCGCCCTCACACAAGTCTGGCAACACGGGAAGCAATCACCAAATTGGGTTGGACTGTACTACCCCATCCACCCTATAGTCCCGATTTGGCACCCTCTTATTTTCATCTATTTGGTCCACTTAAAGATGCACTCCGTGGGACAAGGTTTGAAGATGATGAAGGAATAATTCATGGAGCGAAGAAATGGCTACATGATCAAGACAAAATCTGGTACGGGCTAGGAATACATGCACTTGTTTCGCGCTGGCATAAAGCCGTACAAGTTGATGGGGATTATGTTGAATAATACCGATGTTTACATGACATATCCATGTATATTGTGTATAAATTTCATTCTTTTTGAATAAACAGCTCCTGAGAAAAACGATGTGGTGCATTACTTTCTGAACGCCCCTCGTATACTACAACATCTGAGATTGTATTATAATAACTATTAATAACTGAGGTAACTATACTACAAAATCTGAGATTGTATTATAACAGTATTAATAACTGATGTAACTATACTACAACATCTTTGATTGTATTAATAACTGTATTAATAACTGATGTAACTATACTAAAACATCTGAGATTGTATAATAATAACAATATTAATAAATGATGTAACTACACTACAACATCCGAGATTGTATTTTAATAACTGTATTAATAACAGATGTAACTCTATTACAACATCCGAGATTGTATTATAATAACTGTATTAATAACTGATGTAACTAAACTACAATATCTGAGATTGAATTATAATAACAGTAATAATAACTGATGTAACTATACTACAACATCTGAGATTGTATTAATAACGTATTAATAACTGAGGTAACTATATTACAACATCCGAGACTGTATTAAAATAACTGTATTAATAACTGAGATAACAATACTACAACATCCGAGATAGTATTAAAATAACTGTATTAATAACTGAGGTAACTATACTACCACATCTGAGATTGTATTAATAACGTATTAATAATTGAGGTAACTATACTACAACATCCGAGACTGTATTAAAATAACCGTATTAATAACTGAAATAACAATACTACAACATCCGATACTGTATTATAATAACTATATTAATAACTGAGGTAACTATACTATAACATCTGAGATTGTATAAATAACTGTATTAGTAATTGATGTTACAAGTCGGTAATGTTATCAAACCTAAAGGTCTTTCATATTTGGACATGCGCCCTAATATAACTGGCTAGGTTGAACGGGACGCGCACCACCAAAACGAGGCAAAATTTTATTTAAAAAAAAAATTAATTGATGTAACCATAGTACAACATATGAGATTTTATTAATAACTGATGTAACTATGCTACATTATCGGAGATTGTTAGGTCGTATCATCAGTAACTGATGTAACTATGCTACATTATCGGAGATTGTTAGGACGCAACATCAATAACTGATGTAACTATGCTACATTATCGGAGATTGTTAGGACGCATCATCAATAACTAATGTAACTATGCTGCCATCTGAGATTGTTAGGGCATCATCAATAACTGATGAACTATACTTTTAAATAAATGTAATTCACCCCCACCCTCATCATCATCAGCTGCCATCTCTGCAACGAAGGTCGGCTGCTATGGATCACCAACGTTTTCTGTTTCTTGTCTTGATGGTCTGGCGCTCTCTCTTCCAAACCTCTACACCTCACGGTAGAAGGGGAACGACTAAGTAAGTAAGTCTTGATGGTGCACTCTGAGGAGCATAGGCCTTCACGCCCTCCTGTCGCGTCCGCTAACGTTCTTTCCCTGTTTTCTTTGTCCCTTTCATTCATGTTTCCAATTCTATTGTCTATGTATAAAGGCAGTCCCATAGCAGATACTGAAGTAGGGGAGTGGAAATGTTAGAGACTTCACAATACTAGGTTCAGCTTTCCAGTCCATCTCTTGATGTTATCTTCCCACTTATGGCGCTGTCTTCCTCTTGCATGTGTGCCTTTAACTCGTCCTCTGTAAGGTCTTCTGCGAGGTGTTATGTTTTTTTCTGTGGCCATTATATTTTAGCTGCCTAAATTTGATCTCCCCTCCACTGCATTCTTTAGGAATGCAATGTAGAGGAGATTAAAATTAGGCCTACCCTCACTTTTCCCCATTTCTATACTTTGTGAATATCTGTATTTGTAGCTTATTCAAGTTTGCATAATGTAACACTGTTTTGTTGGATCGACCAATTTAAAAAATAATTATACATTACTGAATTTCACTATAGAGCTTAACAGAAAAATGTGTCGACAAGAAATGTTTCATCTTCTATAAGCTTACAATTTTACTGACATTACTGCATATCTGTTTTATAACAACAACAATAAATTCATCGATCGCTCTGTTTTGTAATTTATTTATTCATTCGATAATATTTTCCCAAGCATTCTGAAAAAAAAATCTTAGTGCCAGTATGCAGGGACAAGCTGAGATTAGTAATTCTTGTCAATCATTTCAAGATGGCATTTTTTCTCCTCCGAAAATCTGTTGATAGCATTACAAGACAGTACTTGTTCAAATTATACAAATCACTTGTATTATCTATTCTCTTGTATGGGTGTGAGAGCTGGACACTCACTGCAGATACGGAGCGAAGGATTCAGGCTTTCGAGCATAAATGTTATAGAAGAATTTTGCGCATTTGCTATAAAGAGCACAAAACAAATGTCTATGTTAGAGAGAAGATAAACACCTATGCAGGCCACCAAGAACCACTTTTGTCAATAGTGAAACATCGAAAGCTTGCCTGGTTTGGGCATGTAACTCGTCATGACTCCCTTTCGAAAATGATCCTTCAGGGGACAGTCGAAGGTAAACGGAGAAGAGGAAGGCAAAGAAAATCCTGGGCTGATAACATCAAAGAATGGGCAGGACACGGTTTTTCCACACTTGTACGCATTGCTGAGGATAGAGAGCAGTGGAGGACCCTGTCTGCTGATGCTTCCACCATGGCACCCCTACGACCCATGACGGGTTACGGGCTGAGATGATGAGATGATGACTTGTTCTGTGTGTCTTAGAGTGAGAGAACGAACGAACGAACGAACTTTATTTTCAAAGGGTTGAGAATTGAGCACGCAGGCCCGTCTAACATTCTGCCCTTCCTTTCGCTCACCTTTCATACTGAATTCATTTATTCTCATATGCATGTTACATATCAATTTCAAGAAATTCAACGTAAAGTAAAATAATAATATAGCACACTCATATTAACATTAATTACTTATTGTAGCAAGTTTAATTTGCTGGGGAGGTTATGATGTTATACCTAAAAGGAAAGAAATCTGTGTCTGTGTTAACCGTGTGAGGTCAAGCACATGTAGGTCCCTGACTCTAAAAGATGATGATGATGTATTTGCAGGGAACCTAACGCTACCTCCCTAGATCTCACACGGTCACTATTTTGGCTCTAGTGTCTGGTGTATGATGTACCTAATGTCTAGGGGAGAAATGAAAATGATGGTACATAAACACAAAACACTTTAACTCACTATAAGGAATTGAATAAAACAGTGGTTAAGGTTTTTCTTTAAAATTGAAGATTTTCTTTTTTACAATTTAATCTGCCTGTCCCGCCATCTCTTTTGGACAGGTCTTTGAAAATGAGGAAAAGATAGTTTACACAAAAAAGATTAACTAAAATGTGTGGACACTTTGTCCAATAAGTATAATGTCACTCTATCTCTCCTGTTGGTGTATTCACAGATTACAACTTTATTATCTAATAGTGTTTGTCATTTGTTAGGAGGGGCTGTAGTTTCATCACGCCCCATAACATCCTGGGTATGATTGCAAATACCAAAGTTTATTGTAACTGAAGTGTCAGATATACCCAGATGCTAACACATCACCTTGGATTCTTTGTAGAAGGATAATTCAGTATGTAGTTGCAGAAAATATAGATATATAAGCACACACAAGCTCCTCCAGCTATCTGCTGACAGCATAAACGTTTTACCGGAGACTTGTTGGCGTTACACTCACTCATCAGGTTTCCTGTCACCGGCTGGTAACAGGAAATAAAACCTCTGCAATAAAAAGACACCCTTGCCTTTTTATATCTGATCACACTTTATTATTATTATTTACATATGGTGGTATGGGGTCAGCCTCGCGTGCATACAGGTGCACTAGCCCCTAATTTTATATGACTCACACCTTGCTGTGACCACACCTCAGGTCCCTATGGCAGATACGCTACTGTACTTTTACATAGTTTTCCTCTATACAATAACGTGGAGTAACCACATTTCCTTTTGTATGATTTGCTCTTCTTTTTTAAATTATAAACGCTCCAGGCATGTTGAACAGTGTTCATGGAACACGGAGGCTTACTAAAATATTCTAATACAATAATATTAAAACAAAATCATGACAATATACAACAGTTAGATACAGTTCAATGTGAGGACTCAATAATGTCTGCTCCCGGCATGTTCTTCACTTTTCCCAATAGCAGTATCTAACTTTGGCAGTTGTAATAAACATATTAATACATAAAGCATTCTTACCACAATTTCAAGAAATGTGTAACAAATAACGCTGACTTGCAAAGAATGGCCTCAGTTTTTCTCTGCCCTGCCCAGACTGCGAATTTATTATTTATTTTACAAATTAACACAGCTGATCTTAGCGTATTTGATAGAAAAAGTTTTTGTCAACTGGCGATGAGCATTGAAAGCTTTTTGCTAACATCTATTAGTACTGGCCAATGGAAAACTTGCGACTACCAGAATTCAAATGTAGTTTTTAAAAAAACAAAAAAAAAACAAATTCCAAACAAACTCTGTGTCTGGTAGTCGATTGGTCAGTCTGCGTTAGATATGCCCAATAGAAAAAGATGTTTCGTTTTTAGTTACATTTTTCCTATCTCTCCCCTTTCACTCCTATACCAACTAATAGAATTTGAATTACTCCAATGCCTCTTTCTAAGCTGGCGTCCCCACTAACGTTATGAAAAAAACAAGCAGGAACCACAGTCTGTCCGTCTTAGTGTTACTAGACATATAGTATTATCTCAATAAGTTGGCTAATAATTGGACTACCATATATTTTAAAACATATCTGGGCTCAGGAGATACTAAGCTATAATAATATATGATTTTTATGGTCAGTTTCATTATGGTTTAGATTTTCAGTTTTGTCACTGTCAATCGTCAAATAAAAATTTTGCACAAGTCGGCCATCTTCCCCCTCTCATCTCTCTCTAGCATTTTTATTCAAATAACTAACTTGTTTGAGTGACGTCAGAAATACATTACTCGGCGAGAATTTAAACTGTCTGTGTGTATATATCATCGGGCCAATCCCACAGCGTGTCAAGCGAAGCGGGGTTTTGCGCGGCGGGTGTTAGAATTGGCGTTAATTATTACTGTTGTCTCGTGTTACACTACCAAAAAATGTCCGAATCACTACAATTAAAGGCGTTAAAGTTAAAGTATTACGTTAATTCAGACAGTAACTTGGCGGCACATTTCTGGAAGATCGTTAATTATAAGTCTTTCCGCAGTCTCTATGAGATCGGGCAAAATGTTAAAAATGTTTATTGTACGTCACAAGGAAAGCGAGTAGGTTTTAAACGGCGGGATCGTTTCTAAGCATTACCATGGCACAAGATTCAGCGCGATGCTGGCGTGTGAGATGCTTATAGTCAGACACATACGGGCGGGGTTATTTATTATCATAGGACTAAAATCTTACTGAAATGAGCGATTATCTCGCAGATTTTACTACACTTATATATGGGAGCCGCGCTAGCGTAGTGGTTACCACGCCGCTCTGGCGACCGGGTGATCCAGGATCAAACCCGGGTGACGGCATTTGAGGATTTTTCGTCGACCGGGATTTGGACTGAATTAACTCGAGACCTGGCGAGGACATTTGAAGGAGTGTCGTCGACCAGGGATTGGCGGCTCCTGAGCCGACCCAGCTGTAATGGGTATCTCCGAAATCGGAGAGTATTTGCCTGAATGGCGAGGGACACCTGTCTCTGTACAAGAAAAAAGGGATACTCACGTAAAATCAATGTCAGGTTAGACATAAAATAATAACCTGAGATTTCGCCTCGAGTATTAGCGGGCGTACGAAAAAAAAAAAAAAAAACACTTATAAGCATGACATAACATATGTTGAAAAGTACAAACATCGTCATTAGAACCTACAGTTGATGTTATAAGAAAAGATAATCCGATTATGGGGGCATGTATTCAGAATTCAGAAAGTATTCAAAAAGTCTATGATTGTATGAATAGGGACTGAGGTTGTTTCTTAGGTTATGTGGAAGACAATTCCAAAGATGAGCAGCAGAGTACGCTAAGCTTTTCTTGAATAAGTCAAGTCTAGGCTTGGGCACTTGCAATCTGTTAAAGCGTAGACTGCGTCTTTCATTGTAATTGAACATTGGCCACAGATATGCTGGAGCATTGTGTGACAGGATTTTGTGAACAAATTTAGCTTTGTTAAACAGAAGGCGCTTTTTTAAGGGCAGTATTCGGAGGTTTTTATAGAAATCTACACACTGAGTTAGCCAGTTGTCAGAGACTAGACGCACTGCACGCTTTTGTAGTGAACGAAAGAGAGAGAAAAGGGGAGGGGGCGGGGAAGAAAAGGGCACATGGAAAATAGATCTGGAAACATGGATGAAAGGGACACAGAAAACACGGAAAGAACTTTAGGGGACGGAACATGGCAGGTGGACGTGCAGGCCTGTGCTCCTCAGTATGCTGACAGGGAAGGATGATGATGTTTTCCGTGTATAAAGGCAGTCCCACAGCAGATACTGACGTAGGGAAGTGGAAGTGTTAGAGACTTCGCTATACTAAGTCCAGTATCGAGAGATGGAGTGACCAGTTCCCTTCCTCGTTGCCTTTTCCTTCCCTGACTCTGGTCAGGTACCCATTTACAACTGGGTAGACTGGAGCGTTTTGGTACCGTGATTCGAACCTGTCACCTTTGCCGCGAGAGATCAGCTCCAAAACTCTGTCAATCGGACGCTCTTTCCGTGTATACGATCTCTCTTTTTTTTTTCTTTTAATCACACCCGTTTGTAGCTGCCCAAATAGCTCACTGTCATTTAAGTAAATAAAGAGGGGAAACTCGAGGCATGTTAACAGTAAACAAATAAAACTCACATAAAGGTATGTTTAAAGCGCTCGTGACGTAGAAAGTAGAAAACTAGACAACAGGGATAGGCTTACCGGAGACTCGAACCCAAGACCTTCCGAACGTTAACACCGCCTAGCTACGGGAGCGAAACGTGACTATCCTCTCTGCCAACTAGGCACCATAAAAATAGTCATTAGTGCGATATTACCACGTAACACCGGATATGTACCTTGGAACGACCCAGTCTAATTAATGACGCAATCATTTCTGCAGCACCCCCCTCCCAATTGTACAGTATAGGCCAGATTACATAAGCCAAAGACCTTAATATTATTTAGCTCACTATCATGCATATTTCAGCATTAAATCGTCACTAGCGACAACGGTAAGAGGACGATACAGAAAAACGTATCGACGAAGCTGATGAAGCTTTCAAACACTACACAAGACATACAAATGCTGAAATAACTCTTTTTGAATTATCCGGGATGTCTAACGAATAAGAAATGAATAATGCAGAACAAATTCATACAGCTTCATAATTAAGCTGGACTGAATAAATTATGGAGCCAACAAATTGTTTCTTCTTTAACCACTTTTATTTAAGATCACTTGAAGTTTGTATATTTGTTACGTTTCATATCTATGACGCTCATTATAGATTGCTGAAAATGTGCATGCAGCTTCCTTTCTTAATGCGTTTTAATCTTTCAAGTGTTGACCGACATTCACTGGCCACTTTTACACACTAACTAAAGCAATATACTTTCTGCCATCACCCGATATTAACGTTAGTACACAAAGGACGACAAAAGTACTATTGAGCTTGTGGGAACAGTTACACTTACTTAAATGTTTCTTATTTTTATGGAGAAACACGAACAACAGTATGTTATATCCTATAAGAAAAGAAAGTAAGAAGTAAACAAAAAAGGTTCAGGAGAAAGAATTGCCAAAAAAAAAAAATGACCTGGTAGTTGACGTGATAACCTCGGGCAAATTTTAAAAGAATATTCCGATGATTACCTATGACAAGGTACGCTAAAGACCTGTCGCTCATGTCTATGATCCACCAAACGGGTAACGTTATGTCAATAGATAAATCGATACAGTTAAAAGTACACATAGATAGATTAGATAAGATATATAGATAGACAGACAGGCAGGCTGACAGACAGATAAGCTGGCAGGCAGACAGATAAGACAAACAGACAGATAGATAGGTGGAAGGATATGTGGATGGACGGATAGATTGAAGGATGGAAGGAAGGATTGATTGCTGGACGTTTAGATTGAAGACGGTTGGGTGGATGGATTTGTTGGATCGACCAAATTAAAAAAATAATTACACATTACTGAATTTCACTCTAGAGCTTAACAGAAAAATGTGTTATCGGAGACGCTATTCGCGTGTTCCATGTTCGCGGATTCGTTCATTTATGCGAGATAAAGTGTAACCCATGTTTGCCATTCGCGGACACCTCGCGTGTATTCGCGACCATGCGCAGTAGGCAAAGAATTTCGAGACGCCTACCACACAGCGTCGCAGATGGGATCCAGCAAGGAGAGGCTGTCTCTTTATTCTGATGGCTTTCGTTGTGTTTATTCGTGTCTTTGCTGAACATCTTTTCATCCACGTGGTTGTAGTTTTACGGTGTTTTTGATTATTTTTGTAATTAATAATGGCATCCAAGCGTAGCGCAAGTTTTTTAACGAGTGTGCCTGAATGCAAGAAGGCTGTGATGAGCCTCACTAATAAAGTACGTGTTTTATATAAACGTCGTTCTGGTATGTCTGTGCCACGAATTCGGTATGAATGAACCCACTATTCAGTCGATCCGCCATAAGGAAGAAGATATACGTAGAGCCTGCGTGAATTGGCACCAGAGAGTGCAACAATTACATGTGTGTGTGTGTGTGTTTGTATGCGTGTGGATGTGTGAATGAGTAGAGACAGTGTCAGTGAATGGGTGAGTGAGTAAGCATTGGTACACCAAAAGATTGTACATACTGTACTATTACAAAGAAAACAGTGTATAAAATACATTTATAAAATGCACAGTATAATAAATAAGCTTTTTTTTTACAAGAAGGGTACACGAAATGAGTTTATGGTGAACAGTAGCAAATGTGTATGGTGAACAGGGTCCCGTATGAACCTAACCCACTATTTCCCATAGTATCAATGGTTCCGTATTCGCGAATTTCCGTATTCATGGGATTTTCAAGGAATCTAAACCCCCACGAATAGCGAGGATTGAGTGTGTCTGTATATATATATATATATATACACATATATATATATATATATATATATATATATATATATATATATATATATATATATATATATATATATATATATATATATATATATATATATATATATTTATATATATATATATATATATATATATATATATATATATATATATTATATACTCAATGCATGTAGGTACGTATGTACGTACGTTCGCAAATACATACATACCATATTTTTGTCTTGCCAGGTGTATCTACTCGTACTCACGAACTACCCGACTTACTTACTTACTTAGTCGTTCCCCTTCTACCGTGAGGTGTAGAGGTTTGGAAGAGAGAGCGCCAGACTATCATATCGGCTGTCTTCCTCCTGGCCTGATTCCATTCTAGTCCTCGGTCCTTCAAAGATTGTCTAATATTGTCCTCCCAGCGGACTCTGGGTCGTCCTGGGGGTTATCGTGGTTGAGTTAGAGTGTAGAGTATTTGTCGAGTTGGACAACTGTAGTGAAATCGACAAGGGATAGTGGACTGACAGAGTTATAGATTACACTTTAGATAAGGTGTAAATAGGAGATGGACTTGAGACAACCTGGAAGAAGATTTATTCAAAGGATCTCTCTCTCCAGGCCTCAACTCACTATTACTGTCTAAGCCTCTCCTGCTCTCACTCTTTTCTCTTATCATACATAGAGATTCTAGTAAAGAGCTAAAAATACAAATATGGATGGAAAGGTCGTGAACAGCGTATTAATAAAGGTGTAAACTTTATTAAAGAAGAAAAAGCATGGAATTTATGCATATCATCACAACAACATAAAATTACATCAATAATCAAATATTCATCAATAATCATATACACCAACAACCACACACACAGATCACCATTCATAAAACCTGTAGAACACAAAGAGATAAATAATCGAGTGACAGTCCTTCGGTTTTCGGGGACCAGCTGAAGTAACTCCAGTAAGTGGTGTTTTCGTATATATCCTCCATCGGTGATGGAATTAACCTGAATAACATCACTGTATAGGCGCTATCGTTGGTGACCCCCCCCCCCCCCTACTGGCGCGAGTTGGGCTGGGGGACGCTGTTTATCTCCTGCTGACCAACTGATTGAACTGGGCGACAGCCTGTCCGCTTTTCGGGGACCAAATGTACTAGCTCCAGGAAGTGAATTACTTGTAGATCCTTCGTGAGGGACTAGCCTACAAAACTTTCTTTGTTGGTGCTAAACGTTGGTGACTCCCCTTATAGCGTGAGTGGGGCTGGAACTCTGTCCATAGATGGCTGCTCATACGTGCGAGGTTTTAAGTATCCAGGAAATACACCCGAAGAAGTCACTTGAGGACAAAGAGACCCAGGCGCGCTTATCCGGCGCAAGGCTCCGCTTGGCTGTAAATCCTGTTTAAACTGGTTTGGCTGTGGTTTGCTGGGTGCCCCGTTTAGGCACAAAAAAGGCGGGTGATATGGAATTCTGCTATAGGCAAGCTGGGCGGGTTTGATATTCTGGAAGCCGCGATGCTCTGGCTGGTAATCCAATAGGCGAGTAGAGAGCTACTACTGCATTTGGCGATTCCAGATTTTGCGTTGGCTCCGTTGCACTGCGTGAGCTTAACTTGGCGTTGACAAAAAGGGGTTTTGATTCAGGAACGGGGTTGACGATTCGTTGCTAGATGTATACAGAAACCCTCTAGATCGAAGAGTATATGACTTTCTTCGCCTGACTGAAGTCTGCTCTAGCGATTCGGTCTTCCTGAAACTGAGACCCAAAAAGAGACACCCTTTTACTTCAAGCAAATAATAAATCACACTAACTTTATACAGAAAGTTTCGCTCCACTATGGGATTAAATTTATTGTAGTTATTGCTATGATAGTTTAGGGCTGTCTTTAACCATGTCTCCTGTTCCTTAAAAATATCAATTATCAACACGCGCCCGCATAGGCTTAATATCTTTTGCACCCCCAGGTACCTGTCAGTAAATGTTCTGACATCAAAAATCGACTCCTCTTCTCCCAGTCTCAACATACAGGAAACCTAACCTGTAGTTACAGTTAAATGAATATGCTTATTCATCTTACAACATTAAATGAATTTACATATACAGATTACAGCATTTGACATTACACAAATAAATCGTATGTCCCCTTTGGAAAATATATTAGCATTCCACAAAATGAGTACAAAGACAATGCCATGTTCTTGCTATAATAATACAGTTGTGGCTAAGTCATAAGATATAATTATATCTATGCCTGGTGACTGCTTTCAGTGAAAGTTATAGACTAGTGCCTAGCCACACAAGTAAGCATAAAATGATCCTTCCTTGCCACTAGAAATATCTATCAAACGGAATAAGTGACTATCTCCTATAATCCAGAGTTATTACCTGCATCTCACTATTCAGTTTTAAAGTGAACAATCCACACCTGACATTATCTTACAGAAATGACAGTTAATTTTGCTGACTCTTAACCCAATGGTAAGCATTCGTGGACTGATTCTACGCCTAATATCTGTTATTGTAAGTTTAACATTTAACCCATGATAAACCGTAACAGTTTAAGCACCACTTAATAGGCCGTAGACAGCGCTACCTTATCACTGAATAAAATTACTAGGAGAAGTCCTCAGAAATAAATTCACTTTCCTAACAGATATATATAAAAGCTAACATGAATACATCATATTATAATTATAAGATATGTCAACTCACCCCGAAAAATGACTAGAACATAGGCAAATACATTCTAGTACTGTGTTAAAGTTTGCCTTATCTCATGATGGTCATCTACGGGCCAGGAAAATTTACGAATGTCTTTGTCTATTAAAACCAGTCTACTCTTATAGATCACAAAGGACGCTCCCCCCGGACACCTGGCGTGCGTATTTCTACAGAAGTTCGGCGAAAGACGTAATCTAGAGTAAGACAAAAGAAATCGTGCGAAAGTTCCCCAGGTAGAGAAATGCATAACATTATGCTCTATCTTGTCTAAGGGGCGAAAACCCAAAGACTGACCGCGATTGTTATCTTCCCCTGAAACAGATCACACTCGTTACCCAGGCCTCAAAGGGTACCAGCCGCTCGTCATCAAACGTTTTAAAGCGACCAGAGAAATTCCCCTGTTGGGACCACAGAGGGTACCCGCCGCTAACGAACCGTTTCTTTCACAGAAACCGTCTTTGGCTCGTTCTAACACTTAAAGCGGACCCGAGAAATGTTTCTCTGGTCGAACGTACCCCAGGTGCGTTTAGATAACATTACGTCTAGCGTTAGCTGACCGCAGCTGGCCAGCGTAAACAACCTCGGGTGGGGTTTGAGAGAGTGAGAAAGTTTGGCCACAAAGGTAGAAAAGGAAAGAAAAAGAAATTACAAAATGTCCAGGAAAACAGAACATTTAAAGGAGTAATCAAATTATGGACAAGATGGTAAAATAAATTATCTTTCACGTGACAAGTGCCACCCCTTTTAAAGTTCGAGGAATACGGACAAAAATGACAGTAATTTATCTTTTCCATCGATGTCCGTTACATGTCGTAAGAACCTTCTATAATCATAACCAAAATCGTATCCAATTTCTGTCAGTACTGTATGATTAGCTCCGAGTTCATTTCTTTTCTTCCCTCTGTCTAATAGACGTTCAGCGAATGGGATTTTGCGAGGCCAGTCGGCACTGACGCCTTCCGTTTCCGTGTGAACCTGACCTTGCTTCCGCAATTCGCTGTGCCTGTTTATGGTCCGGAAAATTATCCGCACCTGTTGTGAGTTTCGGCCCCGCCTGAACTCACTGGCCACTGCGTAGATAATCCGCCTGTTACATGCAGTGTAATCATTGTTGGGCTCAGGCTGCTTATGTATATGTTTACCTGTCACGGGCGTGGACTTGAATAACCCTCTATAGCTGCAGTCTATCGGGATATTCCGCGCGCGTGTAACCCTAGTTGGCAAATAAAGCCGTTCGTCGGCCGAAGAAATGCTAGCATTTTTCTTCTGCCTCTCCACACCTACTCCCCTGTTTCGGTGGGAGCATTGATCAATCTTCAGACCTGTGCCCTCTAAAGGTGGATCTGGAGCTTTCCTTGCCTTGCCAGTCACAACTCTGGCTTGGTCAACGGAAATGATCAAGTATCTCGGTAATGGCCTGGCGGAGGCGACTACTTTGCTGTCCATCAGTGGGGTTGAGACCACTGGAATAATGCGATTTGAATGAGAGAACTCAGCTGCCTGAAGCAGAGAGTAATCGATCGCATTCTGGGGTTCTACTAAATCATAACAGATCTCCGTAGCTTCTATCCGTGAAGACAGATAGGTAATATCTGCGAGTTGCAGAGTTTGTTGAGTCGCTTTACCATTACTAGCATGACGTGAGCCAAGGCTCTCAACAATGGCTCCTTGTACTGTAGTAAGGCAGCTTTTCTCACTGTCTTCTGCCCTGAGAAGTGTGAGAGACTCAAATGGAATACCAGGGATCCCTTCGCCTGGAACCCTGTGTCCACCATAAACGTCAACTTTGCCCTCCCCTGAGGAAGTTACTGGCGTCAGTTGAACTTTGTCCTGCAATGCTAGATCCACTTCCTGGTTGACAGGCCCCGCCGACTGCATGCAAAGGACTGGACGGTTTGAGATCCCGTTAGATCGCGAAGTGCCCGAGAAAAAACTCTCGGTGTGTTTTTCCAAAGTTCCTTGGAACGCTTTGGAAAGTTTAACCCTTTTAGCAGGCGACTTATTATTGCACCTTTTCCGCTCAGGGTGATGAGAGGAGCGGCACCTCCTTTCTACGATCGTTGAGTTGGAGGGATACGCCTCTGCATATGGTTTTTCGCTGTCCGGCCGGGAATCTAGCGAAATATAACGTGATAGGGTGTGGCTCCCTTTTCTCGACGTCACGTGTCGGTTAGGTGCTGCTCGGTCTGGAGCGTGAGAGGCTCGGGGTTCGCCGCTTGCCAGACGGGAACAATCCGTATTACAATGCTTGTTAGCACCTCTCTCACCTTTGAGCAGTTTCCATGCCTGGGAACGTTGCGTAATTTTCCCCGTGGCCTTAGGTCTGCTATCCCGACGTAAATTCTTTCCTTGTTTGGGCTTCGGATCCAAGTCCAAAGGAAAGTCAATTTTCTGGAGTTGGGGTTCGGTTTTAGCAGGCAAGTTTTCTTTCATGGGCGCAAGGTTTGCAGGGGCGTTGACCGTTAAGAGCACAGTAGAAGGGGAAGTAGAGTGACTACATTTAGTATCTGTTTCCATCCTCCGAATTTGGCTATCCAGTTCATTCATTCTGATTTGGTGTAGCCTGTCCCATTCTTGTCGCTCTATTTCCAATTGCTTGTCCCGTTCTTGTTGCTCCATTTCCAATTGCTTGTCCCGTTCTTGTTGCTCCATTTCCAATTGCTTGTCCCGTTCTTGTCTTTGCTTTTCCCTTTGCTTCTCATCTTCTATCACTTCTTCTACATACTGTCGGGTGAATGCTTCACTCTCCCCAGTTTGTTTACAGGACCATGCCAAGATTAAACGGCTGTCAAACCAATTGTCTACCTCGTATTGATCCTGCAGGCTTACTGCAAATTCTAGAAAGGGCTGGATTTCGCTATCCTTGTACTCCATGTACTTAGCTACCTCGAGGGCAATCCTATGCACTTTATCTAGATCGGCCATTATATCAGGGTGACCAAACACTATAGAAGAATAGAACCTAGAGATCTTAGTTACCTAGTCCACTAGGTGCTGATTAACTTAATAATCAATAAAATCTAGGCTAGCCTGGGAACTTTAAAAAACAAGAAAATTTGTAGCTACTCTGATCGACAAGCAAACCCCCCAAAAAACTCCAAAAAATGTAAGTGATGTAAAACTTACTATCACTTCACCCCAGTTCTGTCAGTACTAAGCTATTGAGAGGATTGGTTACTATCGTCCGAATGAACACCCTCCCTTGGTACAAATGCAAACTAGTAACTGACTATCTGTAGCTTCTTATCTCGGATTAAAGAGCTACTCCTGAAAAAAATATTAACCCTTAAAAAAATTTTTTTCTGACTTTTTCAACAATAGTCGTCAGATTTGTCAACCAAAACTCAGCAGTGATACCATCAACCTTTACCAGCTGTCTCATGTGTAGCATGAACAATAAATGTAACTTAATATTTATGATTGCTGTTGAGAAAAAACGCTGTTCCGACTTCCACCCAAAAGAAATAGCTCGATATGTCTAGGGGAAAGAAATTCCTATAATCTGCCGAACACTAAACTCTAAGAATCAGAATAGAATCTTGTGAGAGATTCATCCTCGGATCGAGCACATATTAAATGTCGTACTAGATGGGTTCTAGAATCCCGGACGACCCCCCATTTGTCGTGGTTGAGTTAGAGTGTAGAGTATTTGTCGAGTTGGACAACTGTAGTGAAATCGACAAGGGATAGTGGACTGACAGATTTATAGATTACACTTTAGATAAGGTGTAAATAGGAGATGGACTTGAGACAACCTGGAAGAAGATTTATTCAAAGGATCTCTCTCTCCAGGCCTCAACTCACTATTACTGTCTAAGCCTCTCCTGCTCTCACTCTTTTCTCTTATCATACATAGAGATTCTAGTAAAGAGCTAAAAATACAAATATGGATGGAAAGGTCGTGAACAGCGTATTAATAAAGGTGTAAACTTTATTAAAGAAGAAAAAGCATGGAATTTATGCATATCATCACAACAACATAAAATTACATCAATAATCAAATATTCATCAATAATCATATACACCAACAACCACACACACAGATCACCATTCATAAAACCTGTAGAACACAAAGAGCTAAATAATCGAGTGACAGTCCTTCGGTTTTCGGGGACCAGCTGAAGTAACTCCAGTAAGTGGTGTTTTCGTATATATCCTCCATCGGTGATGGAATTAACCTGAATAACATCACTGTATAGGCGCTATCGTTGGTGACCCCCCTACTGGCGCGAGTTGGGCTGGGGGACGCTGTTTATCTCCTGCTGACCAACTGATTGAACTGGGCGACAGCCTGTCCGCTTTTCGGGGACCAAATGTACTAGCTCCAGGAAGTGAATTACTTGTAGATCCTTCGTGAGGGACTAGCCTACAAAACTTTCTTTGTTGGTGCTAAACGTTGGTGACTCCCCTTATAGCGTGAGTGGGGCTGGAACTCTGTCCATAGATGGCTGCTCATACGTGCGAGGTTTTAAGTATCCAGGAAATACACCCGAAGAAGTCACTTGAGGACAAAGAGACCCAGGCGCGCTTATCCGGCGCAAGGCTCCGCTTGGCTGTAAATCCTGTTTAAACTGGTTTGGCTGTGGTTTGCTGGGTGCCCCGTTTAGGCACAAAAAAGGCGGGTGATATGGAATTCTGCTATAGGCATGCTGGGCGGGTTTGATATTCTGGAAGCCGCGATGCTCTGGCTGGTAATCCAATAGGCGAGTAGAGAGCTACTACTGCATTTGGCGATTCCAGATTTTGCGTTGGCTCCGTTGCACTGCGTGAGCTTAACTTGGCGTTGACAAAAAGGGGTTTTGATTCAGGAACGGGGTTGACGATTCGTTGCTAGATGTATACAGAAACCCTCTAGATCGAAGAGTATATGACTTTCTTCGCCTGACTGAAGTCTGCTCTAGCGATTCGGTCTTCCTGAAACTGAGACCCAAAAAGAGACACCCTTTTACTTCAAGCAAATAATAAATCACACTAACTTTATACAGAAAGTTTCGCTCCACTATGGGATTAAATTTATTGTAGTTATTGCTATGATAGTTTAGGGCTGTCTTTAACCATGTCTCCTGTTCCTTAAAAATATCAATTATCAACACGCGCCCGCATAGGCTTAATATCTTTTGCACCCCCAGGTACCTGTCAGTAAATGTTCTGACATCAAAAATCGACTCCTCTTCTCCCAGTCTCAACATACAGGAAACCTAACCTGTAGTTACAGTTAAATGAATATGCTTATTCATCTTACAACATTAAATGAATTTACATAAACAGATTACAGCATTTGACATTACACAAATAAATCGTATGTCCCCTTTGGAAAATATATTAGCATTCCACAAAATGAGTACAAAGACAATGCCATGTTCTTGCTATAATAATACAGTTGTGGCTAAGTCATAAGATATAATTATATCTATGCCTGGTGACTGCTTTCAGTGAAAGTTATAGACTAGTGCCTAGCCACACAAGTAAGCATAAAATGATCCTCCCTTGCCACTAGAAATATCTATCAAAAGAAATAAGTGACTATCTCCTATAATCCAGAGTTATTACCTGCATCTCACTATTCAGTTTTAAAGTGAACAATCCACACCTGACATTATCTTACAGAAATGACAGTTAATTTTGCTGACTTTTAACCCAATGGTAAGCATTCGTGAACTGATTCTACGCCTAATATCTGTTATTGTAAGTTTAACATTTAACCCATGATAAACCGTAACAGTTTAAGCACCACTTAATAGGCCGTAGACAGCGCTACCTTATCACTGAATAAAATTACTAGGAGAAGTCCTCAGAAATAAATTCACTTTCCTAACAGATATATATATAAAAGCTAACATGAATACATCATATTATAATTATAAGATATGTCAACTCACCCCGAAAAATGACTAGAACATAGGCAAACACATTCTAGTACTGTGTTAAAGTTTGCCTTATCTCATGATGGTCATCTACGGGCCAGGAAAATTTACGAATGTCTTTGTCTATTAAACCCAGTCTACTCTTATAGATCACAAAGGACGCTCCCCCCGGACACCTGGCGTGCGTATTTCTACAGAAGTTCGGCGAAAGACGTAATCTAGAGTAAGACAAAAGAAATCGTGCGAAAGTTCCCCAGGTAGAGAAATGCATAACATTATGCTCTATCTTGTCTAAGGGGCGAAAACCCAAAGACTGACCGCGATTGTTATCTTCCCCTGAAACAGATCACACTCGTTACCCAGGCCTCAAAGGGTACCAGCCGCTCGTCATTAAACGTTTTAAAGCGACCAGAGAAATTCCCCTGTTGGGACCACAGAGGGTACCCGCCGCTAACGAACCGTTTCTTTCACAGAAACCGTCTTTGGCTCGTTCTAACACTTAAAGCGGACCCGAGAAATGTTTCTCTGGTCGAACGTACCCCAGGTGCGTTTAGATAACATTACGTCTAGCGTTAGCTGACCGCAGCTGGCCAGCGTAAACAACCTCGGGTGGGGTTTGAGAGGGTGAGAAAGTTTGGCCACAAAGGTAGAAAAGGAAAGAAAAAGAAATTACAAAATGTCCAGGAAAACAGAACATTTAAAGGAGTAATCAAATTATGGACAAGATGGTAAAATAAATTATCTTTCACGTGACAGGGGTCTGGATCCCTGGCTCTTTGTTTCCCATGCTTGTCGTGGTAGCCGATCTTCTCCCATTCTGCAGACATGGCCAAACCATCTTAGTTGGGACTGTTCTACTTGGGTCTGCAGGGGGTGGGATTTTAGGCCTTGCCGTATCGTCTGGTTGCGGACCATGTCTCTTCTTGTTACTTCAACCACCTTCCTCAGATACCTCATTTCTGAGGTTTGGATCTGGCTTTTGTGGTTGTAGTCATTGCCCATGGCTCGCATCCATATGTCAAGACTGAACTACCCGACCAAAGATTAAATCACTAAGCTCCGCCCATATCATGTGATTAGTCCCAGAAACGACATCAAAAGCTGCCCTTCATACAGTGATACAAGATTGACTGATATTAAAATTTTATACTGTGACGTCAGATACAAGTATCCATTTCAGCATTATTAAAAGTTCTTATCCCTTTTACTTCGTTGACTCTATTTTTCTTTAATAGCTATTTTTTTTTTTTTTTTGGTTTCTATGGTTCTGTTTTTAAATTTTAACTTTTAAAAGATGGTGGTTTTCTCAAGTTTGACGAACATAATGTTTTCATAGAATGTTAAAGTTTAAGGGTCGGTTCTTTCCAGTTTTTTCTTTGTCTTGAAGTACCAGTAAGTTTATGCATAGGTGTAAATGAAAACGGGTAAGGATTAAAACAATATACAATTTGGACAACAAAAAGAAACAAACATTTGGTTTAAATATACCAGCAGTGAAAATTTGATCTCCTGCTACAAACGCCTGAAAACTTCGGCCCTGCATACTAATCTTTCGTCTTTTAAGAGTTAATAAGCTAAATCGTGCAGAGGACAGTGTGCAAAGACGGAATATGCCATTGCTGGAATGAGGATTACTATTGTTATTGGGCATGTTACGAAAAAAGTACAGTAACACTCGAACACGATGCATGTACAGGCAGAATTAAGGAGGTCAAGATAAAGGACTGCACTAAAATAAGTCAGCTGACAGTTTAACATCATGTCTTGAAAGAAACCCGATAACAGAATAGATTAACAGCAGTAAAGGCCAGAACAAAAACAACAAACGAAAGACTACAGACTTTCATAAATTTATGCTTGCATGGAATAGAAAGATTGAAAGATCGCTAATGTGAAACCGATACACGAATCAGACACGCGCCAGTGGAGCAAAAGATGAGAAGAAGTCGCTGGAGATGGATAGGAAACCTATTGAGAAAAACTGTTGATAGCATTACTAGGCAGTACTTGCGCTGGAATCCCTAGGGTAAGAGAGGTAGAGAAAGTCCAAAGAACACACGGAGAAGAGAACTGGAGGTAGGCATGAAGGGGATGAAGAAGATATGGAGCAGGACAGAATACCTGTCACGAGTTTGTTGAAGGCCAACTGGAGGATGAATGAATGAATGAATGAATAAAATAGAGGCCGGATGTTGTGTTAAGACATGACCACCAATAGGTTTGTGTATGGGATATGAAGACAACGCAGTTACATCGACAAGTTAGTACTAACTGCTAACGGTTAAAAATAATAAGACTGTAAAATCAACCGTACTGACTTGTCGAATGACTAGAATCTAAGCGATATTGAGGTAGAGAAGGAGAGAAGGACAATGTGAGAGTGAGTGAAAGAGAGAGAGAGAGCGAGCGAGAGAGAGAGAATGAGAATGAATTTGGAACGACGGAGTAAACAGACCTTATTCTCTTGTACTTAAAAGCTGTTTTCTACCGTTAGTCCTTATAGAAAGTCCTTCTAATCGGTAGCACTGTTAATACTTGATTCACATCCCCATTAATTTTTTTAAATACTTCCCGCTTTCTACACATATAAAGTGCCAGTGGAAGATGAGATGAGAAGATGACGCTGACAATGAATTTTTATGACATTGAGGAAACTTGTTGACAGTATTACGAAGCAGTCCTTGTTATGGAATTCAGAGAGTAAGAGGGAGTAGAAGAGCCCGGAGAACGCACGAAGAAAAGAATTGGAGACAAAAATGAAAGGGATGAGTCGGACAGGGAAAGACCTTGAGCTGATGGCACTGTACAAGAGGGCATGGAATGAGTTTGAAGGTCTAAGCTCCCTGATGGAGCTAATGGGTAATGAATGAATTCTATACAAATACGAACATAAGGGGGAGTACAGAAATACTACATAGAACTAAACAGATAGTGACAGTTAGGTCACAGAAAGAGTCTTGCTAAGATGCAGGAAAATTACAGCCAGCGTTACGACACTTCTTCTTCAGGAACACAACCCGCGAAAAGAGGACAGAACAGCAAGTTTAAACTAATTTGCATGCATAAACTGTGACCAAATACTTAAAAGAAAAACATAATCATCGTGTGCAAATAACTTTGATTATACTTTCTATTATGTAAGTTTTTCATACGTCCTACCCTTGACGAAGGTCTCGCGGTCATAACGTGAGCTGTATTTTTGTTGTTGTTGTTGTCTGTATCGTGGTAAAACTTTCTCTTTTACTACGTTTTGTTTGACCTTAATATTCATTGTTTACAGAAACTATTTTCCATCTGTTTTATGTGAAAAAAATTTCTCATTTCAAGCATTTTTAGATCATAGAGTGAATTTTATAACTCAATTTTTTATATAAAGAAAAAAAATTTAAAAATTCAACTCTCTCCCGACTCTCTCACTGTTTCAGTTTAAATCTCCACTCCTGTAACACATGATAGCCACGTCAAAATGTCAGGCAAAGCTCCGCCCATCCCTCTAGGGAGCAAATCATGAGTCCTATGCTCAGTTTGGATGGCATGAGATCACATCTTAATAAAGATTATCTTCCTAAACGTGCACAATTCAAGGTCCGCCCACTAGATTACATTCCCACGATATCTCTTGCCCGAGTCTCACCTGTTACGATTTTAGTGCTCAACAAGATGTGTTATCAGACAGCGCCAGGATGTCTAGCAACCGAGGGCTGTCTCCCATTACATCTTCTGCGTCTCACACGTTTGTCCTCTTCACGGATGGCAAAGGTGTGTTTCGTTTAAATCGCCCATTCCTGTGTGAGAATGCCAGCATGAGCACAAATATACACCGCAGACAAGATAGAAAATTAATTGCGCCGTCTTTCTGGCCACACGGTCACAGATAGATAGATAGATAGATAGATAGATAGATAGATAGATAGATAGATAGATAGATAGATAGATAGATAGAGAGAGAGAGAGAGAGAGAGATAGAGAGAGAGAGAGAGAGAGAGAGAGAGAGAGAGAGAGAGGGGGGGCAAGATAAGGCGAGAGACAGAGACAGTTTTACGAGATACAGAGAAGTTTAAAAAAAATACATCACTTTTATATTGTAGCTAAGGGGCAATACATTTTATGTTGGCAGTGAGTTTTATAAAAAAAAAATCAGCATAATTGCGCCAAATACGGCATTTAGAAAGTTCAAGATTAGTTGTTGTTTTTATTTATCTATCAATTGTTAGGCGCATCAAAATTATCCCAATAAAGTTCACAAATCGACTAACGCACTCACTTATACTTGCCAACTACAATACAATTAAGCTGCCATTACCACCCGGTAAATGCCAGGCTTTTTTAAACACACATCTGTTAGCTGGTTCCGTACAAGAGAAATAATTACGCGAGTTAGAAATAACGAGGATGAGTGACACTAATTTTTGAACAGCACGCATTTATAATTACCGAATTTTTTCGTGTCTGTTAATCTTAATTGTAGGAAGGGTTGAAAATTAACTTCGTTAAGTTTATTATACTTTTCAGAATATTTCTTTTGGGCATAATGAAAGGATTTCTAGGCCATTCCAATTGTGGAGCATTTTGTGTGTGTGTGTGAGTTTTGTTAGCAGGTAGTAAAAATATTTACCTAAAGAAAAGAGCAGGTGGACGAATCTGAAATGAAGTGAAATAACATGTTTGTCGTTTTGAAACTTGTTTATGCTTATTGCAAAGATATTTTCATTTTCTTCATACATCTGTTGTCATGTCGTTCAAAGATCATCATCATCATCATCATCATCATCATCCTCATCATCATCATCATTTTCCAGTGTGCCCCCTATGGAGCATGGAGCCATCCATGTAGCTGTTCCCCTTGCAGTAAACTCGCACCAATCATTCACATGCTCTTGTAACTGTGGTTTATGTAGCAGTTTGATTTACGTGATGAAGTTGCCAACCACATGTGAAGGTAAAGCTAGTCCTATAGCAGATACTGCCGTAGGGGAGTGAAGTGTTAGAGACTTCACCATACTAGGTCCAGCATTGAGAGGTGCGGTGACCAGTTCCCGTCTTCGCTGCCTTTTCCTTCCCTAATCCACGAGCAAAGTTAGGTAGCCATTTACAGCTGAGTAGACTGGAGCGTATCGATATCGTGAATCAAACCTGGCACCTTTGCTGCGAGAGACCAGCGCCTCTAAGCACTCTGTCAATCGGGCGCTCTAGCCACATGTACAAGCTCACATTCGTCGCCTTGTACGACATGCATGCAGAAGCAGTAATACTTTCTTTCTTTGTGTAATCGGACACCCCTCGACTGAGATCATTTTCATTTGTGTAGGGGCGCGCGCAAAAACAAATGTTTGCAATACATTTCCAATATGTTAGACTTGGTTTATACGAGAGATGAACAAAGTCAGCTCATGGTGTTATATAACAAACAGAAAGTAGACTTTTTTTTTCATTTGATGATGAGAAATATCCCGTTCAACCTCTGATGGATTATAATTAGGTTATATATTGTTTTCAATTCCAAATAATATGAATAACTGCCGATACATGAAAGTGGCATCAGATCTGTCAAATCCTTGTAAGTAGGTTAAATCAAAATTACTAATTTTGCGTGTATGTAAAAAAACAAACAAACAAACTAAACAACCAAACAAAAAACGAGATAAAACAAATCAAAACCAAACAAAAACAACAAACAACAAACAAAAATAAAATTCAGGTGGAGGGATGCAAAGGCCTTGTGTTTCCAGTTAGATGTTTACGTGACTTTCACTTGGCATAAGTCATATGTATTTGAAGGACAAGATGTCCATTTTAGTTGAGTGCATAATTCGTATTATTCAGTTATATTTTGAGATAAAGACGAAAATCAGTAATAATTTTTAGACAGAGAGTCTGACGGTTTCCTGCAAGGGGACCAACAGCAGTGAAGGCTCTGTGCTCCGTAGGGAGTAGAAAGAGACATGAAGTTATTTTCAGGAGTACATATTACATTGAGCGATTGATCGAGTGGTTAGAGCTCTGGCCTTTCGCGGCAAATGTGCCGGGATGGAATCACGGTACCGACACGCTCCAGTCTACCCAGCTGTAAATGGGTATTTGACTCTGCTCTTTGAGTTAGGGAAAGAAAATGCAGCATGGAAGGTAACTGGTCACCCCCACCTCTCAATGCTAGACCTAGTATGGTGAAACCTATAACACTTCACTCCTCTACGGCAGTATCTACTATAGGACTACCTTTTTTTTACATATTTGATTAGATATAAAAGACTGTTATAATATGTAGGAGGTAAAAGAAAAGGACCCTGTTACATGCTGCCACGGGATTTGCCTCCACTTTGCTCTGCAGTAGTGGTCCACCAATGGCCAGAACTCAAGAGTATCTAAAATGGTTCTTCAAAGGTGTCTACCTTCGCACAAGATTACTTTTGGCAGAGTTGTAGATAGAAGGATAATGATGCTTCTATCTCAAAGGAGTTTCCACAAGATAATTCAGAAGTCAGGAACAATGTTGTATAGGGCAGAGCACTATTAACCTATATCTGACCCGGCACCTTTTGTGAAGTTTTAAGCAATGGTGTGGCTTGTTCGAGCACCCAGCTGGTTTAATCCAGCGAAATTCCTTTTATAAGTATTTGACTATAAATATAACTATATGTATATGTATTAAAGATTTTAGATCATACATGCGCTCTCTTATCTATAAGAACTGAATCAACTATGAATTTGTAAAGTGACATATAACAAATTTAATAATCAATTAGTCTTTAAGAAGTTAAAATAAATATGGATGAAAAAGATTTTAGGGGGTTCAAGAAATAGTCTTCATCGAGACTTAATTGGGGACTGCTGGTTATTGTCCGTTGCTGTCGCCTGTTAACAAAAAAAAAACTTAACTTGCGGATTACTGCAATGGTTGGTTGTCGAGTCTTTCGTGATGAGGGCTCTTCTTTAGAGGCGTCTAGATGAACTCCACTCCTGATGTCAATGTGGGTGTCTTCACAACGTGTCTACTGTTGGTAGTTGGTGTCGACCCGAGCTCTTGAATCACATGATTGTGGTGAGGACTCTTGCTTCAGACTGGTGTCTTATAAGTGTAACTTCGTACCACGAACGTTAGGAAAAATAAAAGAACAAATGCTTCTGCTAAGTACATTTGTGGGCTAAAAGATTAACAGGCGCATTGTCTCGCTGTGCACCCACCAATGTTAGCCTCTCTGAGTAATTAGATTCTTTGAGTATACACAGCGTAACTCAGGGAAGATAATTAGAAATCACCAATATGCTTCTGGGTATTTTAATGGGAACATATGTGCTTGGACAGTGCGAGTGCAATGATTTGTGCCTGAACTACAATTAACAAGGTACATATATATCACATAATGAGACTATACACTTTATGCACATGTGATGTAATCATCACTCTTCACTGCTCTATTCGGAGTCTGGGATTACCTCTACTTTCGCTTTCCTGAGAGAATTAGCATAAAGCCAACACCAGTGCTTGCTACAGTGGTTTATGAACATACTATTTTCATTTGTTGAGGTTGCCAGCCTCCTATGCTTTGTATCACCACTTAGCAAGTACAGACATATCAAATTCACATTGTTTAAATAAATTTTCACAACTTACCCCAAATAACTTTGGAAAACAATCTCCTGGCACAGTAGAATGGACACAGCAACTGTGATTAGCTGCTTCGAACCTTTGGTCTGATGTAGTTTCAGAATCCTTCTTATGACTGTTCCTTCTAATTTCTTAAGTCTCCAGACTTGGTATTTAAAATCGCGGGTTATCTTTTAAGTTATAAAGACGCCCATATACTTCGATCTGTCACTTTTAATTTTGGAATTCTTTGTCCGATCTGTAAATGGGTACTTGACTTTGCTCTTTGAGTTAGGGAAGGAAAATGCAGCATGGAAGGGAGCTGGTCACCCTACCTCTCGATGTTGGACCTAGTATGGTGAAATCTCTAACATTAAAATGGGTCTTTGAAGACCCATTTTAGATTTTGGCTACTGGGAGATGTTACTTGACGTTGTTGAAAATGCAGTCTAATTTGTGTCCGACTTTGCTAGATTATATCTCTCATTTCTATTCCTGTCCCATATGGCATTTTAGGGAAACTTGCCAATGAAAACCATTGTTTATTCCGGTTCTCAAATCAAACCAATAGTAAGCTTGGAACTGGGCGTGATTGAGTATTAACCTACTTCTCCCCTTTTACAATTTAAAATCATGCCCAATACTTTTTTGAAACAAGGCCATAATACTTCCGATTGCATTTGTACAAACTCACAAACACATAAGTGAACTTATTTCCTGGCTAATACCTTTCCCACCATAATCTCCGCAGACGGATTATCTGTATTATTGATACAGAGATGGGCCAACGGAAGTATTACCTCATTATTACCTCATTATTACCTGGGCCCTCGCACATCTCTCAGACGTATTTCTTAGAACAGCGGTTTTCAACCTTTTTGAGTCCATGGCTCCCCTGACCAACTACATTTTTTTCTGCGTCTCCCCTGTGGGATAACTGATAAAAACTCTAGCTAGCGATTTTTCGACATTTAGCCTAACTGGTTTTGAGCAGGAGAGCGTTGGAAAGGCTTTTAAACAATGTAATTTTTAAATATAATTTTTTAAAATGCAATTGGACAATCTGTAAAAAAAAAAAAAATACACGTACAAGAAAAAATATACACAAAGTGCACTTTGAAAACCCTTACTATAAAAAAGAAAACAGCACAGATAAAGAAGTTTCTAACATTTTTTTATATTTTTGTCTGAAAATCATTCACTGAAATACTGCACTCATGATTCAATCTCCATAACAACAAACGTATACAATAAAACTAAATAAAAAATATGATGAATAAAGTACCAGTCACCTCAGTGTGAAACGTGAGCTTGCTTGTTGTTACACAGCTTGTCAAATCTTGGCACCAATTGAGATACAGCTACCCTCATTTCCTTCTTCACATCAAGTCTTGATCTGAACTTGGTTTTTATGACAGCCACTGCTGAAAACCCAGCCTCGCAGAGATAGGAGGCTGCAAAAGGAATTAATATCTTTAGTGCTCTCTTGCTCAAGCTTGGGAACTCCCGTTTTTACTGAATACCAAAATTTTGGCAATGTCATGGATGGAAACTTCGCATGTAGTAAAGAGTCTGATGAAAGTTCAATCAGTTCCTCCTCTTCTGCAGTGCTGAAGTCTGAAGGAGCATCACTACTGAAGGGATTTTGAACCCACTGAAACCTGTCACAGTTTTCAGGAAAGTATTTTTCAAAATGAACACTAAGTTAAGATAAGTGTCCTTGAATTATAGAAACAATATATGCACTAAAATATATTTTATTGTCTTAATAAACTGCTGCAAACCTGGGAAGTAGTCCATTTCTCCTCCTTCATTGATTTTTCTCTTCCAAAGAAGAAGCTTCTTTTTGAAGGTCGAAACTTTGTCAAAAAGTTGAATCAAATGAGTCACTTCCTTGCAAAGACTTATTCAACGAGTTCAACTTTTCAAAAAGATCACAAAGGTATGCAACTTTAAATAGGAAGTCAGTGTCCAGAAAGCACTTAGCACTGACATGGTTTTCTTCTTAAAGATAAGAATAGAGTTCCCGCCTAAGTTCAAAAATGCGCGATAATACATTTCCTATGGAAAGCCATCGAGTGTTGCTATAAAATAAGAGAGACGTATGCTCAGCCCCCATATCGTGACACGTTTCCTGAAAAATCCAGCTCTATGAGGTCAAGTTTTAATAAAGTTCACCACATTTATGACAGTTTGCAGGACTTCATTCAAATCAACACTCAAATGATGTGAAGCAAGTGCTTCCCTATGGATAATACAATGGGTTCAAACAGCATCAGGAGCTTTGACGGGCATGAGGGCTTGTAGGCCACTGTAACAGCCCGACATTGAACGAGCACCATCGTTACACACACAAACACAATGAGCCCAGTCTATTTTATTTTCCGCCATGAAGTTGTCCAAAATTTCAAATAAATCTTTGCCTGTCGAACCTGCATTTATGTCCTTACAAAAAAGAAGTTCTTCCACCATTTCGTTTTTTTCATCAATAAACCGCACATAACAGAGTAAATGAGCATCTCTATTGCTATCAGTGGCCTCATCAAGCTCCAAAGCAAAGTCCTTCCCTTTCATATTTTCTATAATCTGTTCATTAAGATCCTCTCCTAAATCTTGAAATCGACGGCTGATTGTACTGTCCGACAAAGGAATATGCAAAAGCTGTTTTTCGACGGACTCTCCAACCATAATGGACACTATATCAGTAGCACACGGTAACACGAGTTCTTCTGCAATCGTATGGGATTTCTTACGTTTTCTTACCCGGTATGCTACCTTGTAGGACGCTAGAAGAGCTTTACTCGAGATTGTCGCCTGCTTAGAAAATACTGATTTTTGTTCTTTCATTTGACTCAGCTTTCTAGAGAAATATTCTCTTGGTTTGCCCACGTCATTCTTATGAACACTTTCTAAATGGCGCTTCAATTTGCTAGGCAGCTTACATTCGACAGAGAGTGCTTTGAAACACAAAACACACTGTGGACGCTCTTCATTGTTCACAAGAGTGCATGTGAAACCAAAATCTAAGTAACCTTCGTCGTATTTTCTATACTTAAGTTTGTTTTCCTCATTACCACTTTCCTTGTCATCCTCAACAAATTCTCGCTTTTTACTAACACTTGCCAAATTAAAAAATCTTTCCACAGTTTATATCAAACTCACAATACAATCAAAAACGTTTGAAAACAGAAAATCTCCGTGTTACCTGCTATGGTCGCGCGAGGAGAATGCGTGGAAAGTTGATAGGCGGGTCGGGGGAGCGGGAGTTCAAAGGCCGGCCAACATCAAAAGTGAAATTTCTCCGGGGTCACGCAGGTTGAGAAACACCAAAAATGAAATTTCCCACAGCTCTGTGTTTTCTTTTCAGCTAAATACGAAAAAAATCCACACCCACACACGACGCCCTTGGCCGTCAGTCATGGCGCCCCAGGGCGCCGTGGCGCACAGCTTGAAAACCGCTGTCTTAGAAGACAATCTGGCTTTCTTTCCGTCGATCGTGCAAGACCACCTTTTGTCAACAATGATTTCCTGTGACCGTCTGCATTACACGACACTGGACGATAAAATTATAATCCGCCAGCACGCTAATTAGCATTGTAATGCTACGATTCACACAGTGAAACGTAAACAAGGCTGGGAGTGACCAAGCAAGAATGTAGGTGCATAAAATGCGCCAAATAATAGGTTGATGACTGAGGAAAATGAAGAAATAAATTGATAATGCAGGAGAGAACAAAAGTTATGTAAAAGGACACAACTGATTTCATCACACATGCCCAATGAGCATATTGGGAATATGGTGGTAGGCCCATATTTTCTTGACCATACGGCGCACTATGGGTGATGTGGTCAGCATCACGCCGCCCGACTTTAACCTTCCCAGAGTTTGCTTTGGTACCCTATTCATGAGACTGGGTCGGGCCCTGAGCCCTTTGCGCTCTCAAAAAATCGCACCTCAACTGGGGATTGAACTATATATATATATAGCTTGAAATATTAATCAGACATAAGACTGTTTAACTTTATTTTTATTGCATGAAAAGACAAAGGCATGCCGTGCATTCCAGGAAACTCCGAGACAAAGAAAAACATGGCTGCTGCTTCCGCAGGTATGTTGAAAGACGAGACTAATGTAAATTTGTGCATGGAGGTGGCAACATCATCATGCTAAAAGAATTGCTACAGAAACGAAATGACAAAAAGCACTAGGGCTTCAGCTACGGAAGAATCTCGTACGACGGCTCAAGTTTGTCCAGACGGCACACGAAGAGAAAGGAGAATAAGAACAACTAGCAGCAATACATATCAAACCAGTCAAACTTGATTAATCCCTCAACATTGCTGCCAACATCAAGTCTCTTCAACGTGACAGCATTATGTAGACTGACTTGGCACAGTAACATTTAAGGAACTCTTGAATCTCATCCAACCTGAAAGTGTTGATGGTTTCGCTGGAACCCCTGGGGATGTGTGAATTGTGTGACGTAAAGCCCCCTGCTCAAAACATTTTATACAGATAAACGAGAGGGAGGGAACGGTTCCAACAGTTGCAATCGTGAAGTAATCTGAAGTAGGTAATCAATATAACAACTGTTATTGAATTGTTATGAATAGAAAGTATACAAGTATTCTGTACATGCACAGAAATGTCCCTTGAAGTCCCAATATGTTGTTCGTCCTTTTATTATTATTGTACATTTCTTTTCAGTTTTTAATTTTATTCCAATTCCTCCCTCGCGGCGCCCCCCCCCCCCCCCCCCTTTTTTTTTTTTCTCTAACCCATCGTTGTCGCATAAAATAAAAATAAATTAACCCAGTTCATTTTTTTTTTAAAATATCTACCTATGCAAATTATCTGCGTGAATAATGTTCTTCACACACTGAACATTCACCTGGGTATCGATAATATTGACCATTTTGATGGATTTTCCTGACATTTGAAACATGGATAACAAAAAAAAAAAAAAAAAAAAACGACAGCCAGGGAGTTATAGATTTTGATACATGAGCGTTTGTGCAGAAAAGAAAAGCTGAAATCCTAGGACAAATTTCGATCTAATGTAAAGAACCAGACAAATACCAGCTGAACAAGAGGTGAGGCCAAGTTTGCGTTGAATAGCACTGACTGAGAACAAAAACCAGCTGATAGCATTACGAGGCAGTCCTTGATTGGAATCTCCAGGGTATTAGAAATAGAGGGTGATCGAAAACACATGGAGAAGCAAACTGGAGACAGTCTTAAAAGGGATTAAAGAAACTTGGAAAGATCTTGTACGGAAGGCACAGAAAAGGAAAGCTTGTAAGCATGTAGACTCAGTACTAGGCTACCAAGGGAGCCAAGGGTGCTGAATGGAGATCTATACTGAAGCACATTAAAAACGCAACACTATTATATATACTGATGCCGAGAAGCTGGAAAAAAAGTGTGGGAATGGATTTTCCCCGTGTTTGTCATGAGGTAGAGAGCGAATGACTGCTGGAATGGAAAGTGCATGATTCAGCCCACGGGTTTGTGTACAGACTACATAAAAACAATGAAAGTTACACGTGCAACTGTTGCTGTCATTTTCGACTGAGTTTCATATGTCAAGTTATTTGTCGTATTTAATTCACCCTAGTCAAAGGTGAATAATTGTGTCTTTATCTTGCGATGTCAGGTTGATTAGGGGTTATCTCCCCTGTTTGTTCATTCATTATGTTTGACCTTTTGGGTCAAAGGTAATACAGTTCTGGGCTATATGCGATGCGCAGTGGAGAGCGCGAAATTAGACTTCCGTCTGGTTGAGTTGTGAAGTCCTGGCTTCTTTGGACGTGTATGTCCATTGTAGTTTCGGGGAGGAAAATGTTCGAAGTGACTGCGTTGGCAGTTTTCCCCATTGATTCTCTGTGCGTCAGGAAGGACGACAGTGTTATTATCATGTTCTGAGGATTCGTTGTAAGGTAACACCGACCTTTTTCATTACTATGCTATCGGTGGCAGAATTTGTTAAAGAAGTACCTTCTGTGAGGACAGCTCACCGATCCTGTATGCAGAACTTATACATTGTGCTCAAGATAGCTATGTAAGACTATTTGTCTTTAAACGAACAGAAGTCCAGTGACGAAGTTATATTGTGGGAACCGCAGATTGGCGGTATATGTATATATATATATATATATATATATATATACATATATATATATATATATATATATATATATATATATATATATATATATATATATATATATATATATATATATATATATATATATATATATATATATATATATATATATATATATATATATATATATATATATATATATATATCTACATAAGCATTACTGCAGGGTTGATGTTAACCTGCTTAATCAGAAGTATACAGCTGACACCATTTTGAGAACTGTCTTACGGTTACTATACTACAGCCTGATAATGTGCAAGTGGCGTAGTAGGCCAAGTTAGATTTAGATGTCAAAGTTATGAAGGTATCTGACGTGTTTAGTCAGGAATACCAAAGCGGCATTATGAACAGTACATGAGAAGAACATAACACTATTGACATGCATACATATATGAATGTTCACCAGCCTTTTGAATGCCTGATGTATACCAAACGATTTCCTGTTATCATGACCATGTTTACACTGACTGTTCCTGTTGATGCTACTGTGTGTTTCCGTCAATAAATGTTTTGAAACGTACCAGCAGTGTCCAAGCATCCTTGACTACTGCATGTGAGTGTATGGGTTGCATTGTCTACATATATACGAGCCTAAACACATTCGCGCCTCCATCCGCTCCCACATTCAGCACATCATCTTACAAGTACCACACATCTAACAACATGATGTTTACTGTCTTGTGCAAGTGATCACCTCAAGAACGAAAAAAGACAGTTTCAGCAACACGATTCCCAACAGCTATGACCCTGAAAATGTGTACGTGTTGTGGCAGTATACTCGGTATAAAAAGGCCGTTGAGACAAAACACCCAGTACATGTGCTTGAAATGCCACGACTATCTGAAAACGACCGCCAACGAGCCATTGGTATGTTGGAGACCGGAATGAGCTCGCGGGCCATTGCCAGAAGGATGAATTGCCACCACAGCACTATTGTACGTCTCAATGAACGTTACGAACCACTGGCTGTGCCCGGGATAGACTTCGGAGTGGCCAACCACGAGTTAACACCCCTGCGCAAGATCGTCATATTGTGCTGAGTCACTTAAGGAATTGTTCTCTCCCGGCAAGTCAAACAGCAAGAGCAATAGTGGGTAGACGTGGGCAAGTCTCTCGAATGACAGTCATACGACGACTCAGAGATACAGGCCTTACTGCAAGACGACCTTATGTTGGGCCAAACTTGACTCACAGACATCGTCAGCAGCGCCTGCAATGGGCAGAGCAACATGTCAGATGGACTAGACTGCAGCGGAATGCTGTCCTATTCACAGACTAGAGCAGATTCAACATATCCTTTGCTGATAGACGTATGCGGATTTGGCGACGGTGTGTAGAGCGCTTTGCAGATTGCTGTGTTCGTCAGCACAACCGATTTGGAGGTGGCAGTATTCACATTTGGGGAGGATTCAGTTTTCACCATCGCTTGCCTCTTCACGTCTTCCGTGGAAATGTTAATGCTGTGACATATCGAGATGAGGTTCTGGATGCATTGGTTGCTCCTGCGTTCACAAATTATCCAGACTTGCAGCTTCTCTAGCAGGATAACGCACGTGCGCACACCGCATGCATTACGCAGCAATATCTACAGCAGTAGAACATTGTGACGATTGATTGGCCTGCCCTATCACCAGACATGTCCCCTATAGAACATCTGTGGGACGAGCTTGGACGCAGAGTCTACAGGCAAGGTTCTCCAGCTAATCTGCAACAGCTCGAAGCTGCTCTTACACGTGAATGGGACTTGATTCCCCGGAATTTCCTTCAGAGACTTGTGCGTTCCATGCGGAGCCGCTGCCAAGCTCTTTTGCAAGCACACGGTGGACATACCAGATACTGAGGATAGTGTGAATGAATTGTTTTATTGGTTGCATTTTTGGTTTTCTCCCTTGCCTGCACAGAATGCAATGAATTTCATAACAATCAAATGTACAAATTAATGACCAGCATGGATTCATAGGAAAATGAATAAAGATTCCAAATATGTAAACTTGTAAACACTTATATTTACATTTCACACCCTGTTCCTGGATTATACAGGTGGTGTGTTTTTAATGTGCTTCAGTATATATGTACGAGGCTTTCTAATACGTAAAACAAAATAATAGTAAGGTTTCAGCGAAATTAAATGTAAACAACACACATTCTAGACTAACTACACGATTATTTAATGCACAACTGTTGTGTTATTTAAATGGTTTGCTTCAAATTGGGCCATACACGTGGATAGGTTATCGCGCGCATCGGGAACACTGCGTCAAATTATTCTCAATCTTTTACCGGAGCGCGATCGGTGTGTTACGTAATTTATTGTAAGCATTATCTGCGGTAACACAGTGGTTAGTGCACTGGCTTCCTAGCTCGGTGGTCCATGGTTCGATCCCCAGTTGAGATGGGATTTTTTAGACCGCAAACGGCTCCGGGGTCGACCCAGCCTCATGAATTGGGTACCAGAACAACTCGGGAAGGTTAAGGCAGCCGGCTTGGTGCTGACCACATCACCCCTAGTGTGCCGATGGTCAAGAAAATATGGGCCTAACATCATATTCCCAATATGCCTCAATGGGCTTGTAACGGGATCCTTTACCCTACCTTTATTATCTGATCAATATTGGATGTTACTTTCTGTGTATTCTATTGAGTGATGTAAACAGTGTTCTAGCTTTGTGCTTTCTGTATTCTGTTTTTGTTCCGGTTGCTTACTGTAGTCATTTCGAGAACCTCACTTTTAGAAAACGGCTGATACGAGAAACAACGTCATCCTTTGTGGGCCCATCTTTCAGTTTTAATATAACGCGAGCAAGGAACCCGCCAACAATAACCAGAAGAAATTATAGTGTGCTCATTCTGCTGCATATACTGATGACGGCTTTATTTCTCCTGTTTTTATTTCATTCCTTTCCATTCAATTTCAAATTCATTGGATTTTGCAGTCAAGAGTATCATGACATGGCCAATGCACCATGAAGAAAAAATGGAAAGGCCTGCGTGATCTTTTAATGGGAGTTCAAGTTAGCTTTCACTGTGCAGTGCAGCTATTCCATATTCTCCAGAATGCGTACCATAAATAGATTGTAAACTATTCGTGTTCTTTTTTTATAGGTGTTAAATTTATTTTTCACTGTGCAAAAAGCGCCATGTCCGTATTTTCCCGAAAAGCTGGTGGAATGGATTCATTGTTGGTTTACAAACGGTTCATTAAGGGGATTAGTAATATGGGAATGTTAACCCGTCTCCGATCTTAATTTTTCGTTCAAGTGCAAATATATAATATATTAGCTGCATGCCCTTTCGCCTAGAACTTGAGATGATGGCACGTGACAGGAGGACTTGGCATGTGTTTGTCGAAGGCCTATGCTCCTTTGAGAGTGGAGGGTTGTTACCTCTCTCTTTGCATACAGGCTTGTTAACTCATGAATGCCTGCCTTTTTGCCTGGCCTGTATTTATAAAAAGCTTTAATTAACGTGTTACTCCAAATGTAATCAAAATGCTCGGTTATAGTTGGTAATTTGGAGGTAAAATATCAATTCCTTGTCTTCTTCTTCTTTGATCCTTAGCCGCCGACCGTCAAAGCAGTCAGTGGCCATCAGGCCTAGTGGCGTCTTGTAGGGCAACAACAAATTGATTCCACTTTGCTCGGTCGGTGGCCATCCTTCGTACAGTGCCCCAACTCTGTTCATTCTTTGCATCTCAGCCTCCACAGTCCTCCGCCAGGTTGTTTTTGATCGGCCTCTCTTTCGTTTTCCTTCAGGGGTCCAAAGCATAGCTGTTCTTGTGATGGCATCGGGGTCTCTTCTGAGGACATGACCAACCCAGCTCCAGCGTCTGCCAGCTATGATAGTGTGCATGTCCTCTTGCTTGCTACGAGTAAGCAGATCTTAGTTAGTGATGGTATTCGGCCAAAAGATTCGGTGAATTTTTCTTAGGCATGTTGTGTGAAAAGAGGACAATTTTGACATTTCCTTCTCTGTAACTCTCCAGCATTCCGCACCATAGAGAAGCACGGAAAGCACACAGCTCTGATATAATCTTAATTTTGTGCTTGTGCTGTATTGGGAGGACTTCCAGATGTTGTTTAGGCTAAAGAAGGCTGTTCTTGCCTTATTCATTCTGATGTTGATGTCTTTGCCTGCCCCGCCATCTCGTGTTACTATGCTTCCTAGGTATGTGAAGGTATCTGTCTGTACCAATTGCTGATTCCTTACTGATATGGGCTCAGGGTTGCTCACATTGAGCGTCATGACCTCAGACTTCTTTAAATTGATGTTCAAGCCCACCTGCTGGCTAAACTTATTGAGTCTATCCGTTTTTCCTTGATGTGTTGCTGTGAATGTGCTAGTAGTGCAATGTCATCTGCATATTCCAGATCTTCCAATGTAGAAAATGTTGTCCATCTTATTCCTCTTGGACTGCCCTCTGTTGTCTGGCACATCACCCAGTCTATGACTGTTAAAAATAGAGTGGTTGATAAGGGGCATCCCTGTCGTACTCCTGTCTTCACTTCAAAGGTTAGGTTGCTCTGCTCAACACTATACGTAAAGTTGGCATAGAGGCTTTTTATGATTGACACTATGCAGCTTGGAATTCCATAAGCCCTCAGTATTTTCCATAAACTGTCCCTTTGTATGCTGTCAAAAGCCTTTTCAAAATCAACAAAATTAATGTAAAGCTGTCTTTGCCATTCTGAGCACTGCTCTATAATGTTCCTGAGAGTGAATATATGATCTACACATCTCCTGTTCTTTCTAAATCCTGCTTGTTCTTTCCTCAGTTTGTGGTCTACTGCCTTTGAAATTCTCTTTATAATAATCCTGCCTAGTATTTTGCTGGGAACTGAGAGAAGAGTGATTCCTCTCCAATTATTGCAGTCTGCAAGATCTCCCTTTTTGGGCAATTTGACAATTATTCCTTTGTTCCACTCTGATGGTGTTGTCCCCGTTTTCCAGACTTGTGCAAATAATGGTTCTAATAGTTCTGCTGCTAACTCAGGGTCTGTCCTAAATAGCTCTGCATTTAAGTTATCATGGCCCGGAGCTTTGCCGTTCTTTAACCCTTTGACTGCTGTGATGATTTCTTCTTTTCGTGGAATGTCTCTATTCACATCTAGATCGTTTTCAGCTTCAGGAACATTCAATTGTGTCTCTGGTGGTTCCTTGTTCAGAGTTTCTTTGAAGTGCTCTGCCCATCTTGTTTCCTGTCCCTCTGCTGTCGTGATGAGATTTCCTTGCTTATCTCTTACTAATGTAATATTGTTTGCACCTCGTTTTCCGCTGATGAATTTAGTTATTTTGTTTACTGTGCTTTGTTCATTTCTCAGTGCTGCCTCCTCTGCCTGTCTTGCAAGATCATCTAGGAAATTCCTTTTGTTGGCTCGGGTTTGGCGTTTAACTTCCTTGTCCAGCTGACTGTACTGTTCGCTATATAGTTGCTTTAACCTGGGGGACTTCGCTTCTGTTTTCTTTCACTTCATTTCCTTTCTCATCATTATGGTGTTTAATTTTTCTGGCGTTATCCAGTCTTGCTTCTTCCTTTCCTGGAATCCCAAGCATGATTTGCAGCTTTCTTTGTATATTGTTGAAATGGTGTTGAAATTCTGGTCTATATCATCAGTCAATGTCTTTTCCTGAGTTTTGGCAAATTGATATCGTTTCTTTATGTCGGCCGCAAAAGCTTTTCTGGTAAGGGAGTCCTTCAATTTGCTGATGTCAAACCTTTTCTGTGTAGTTACAGTTGGTGCATCCCTTCTTAGTTTCACTTTCAGTTTTGCTACTACTAAATGGTGATCACTTCCCACATCTGCACCTCTTCTTACCTTCACATCTTGTAATGCATGTCTCCATCTACCGTTAACCATGATGTGGTCTATCTGGTTTCTGTCCCGACCATTTGGTGATTCCCATGTTAATTTGTGAATTTCTTTATGTGGGAAGAGTGTTCCTCCAATGACCAGGTTGTTAATGCTACAGAAACTTATTAGTTTATCCCCATTTTCGTTTGCTGTTCCGCTGCCGCATTTCCCTATTGTTCTTTCATTATATGTATTGTGTGTACCAACTTTCGCATTGAGGTCTCCCATTACTATAACAAGATCATATCTAGGTGTGTCTTCCATTTCTTTCTGCAGTTGTTGATAGAATTCATCCTTGACCTCCTCATCGCTATCATTCGTTGGTGCGTAGCATTGTATTATTGTAGTGTTGGTGAATCTCACTCTCAATCTTAATCTTATCAGCCTGTTGTTGATGGGTTTCCATTCCAGTAATGTCCTTTCTATTCCTTTCTGTAGAATAATGGCTACGCCTTTATTGTGCTGTCCATCCTCTCTTCCAGAGTAAAGTACGGTTTCTCCTGTTGCTGTTTTAACTTTTCCTGCCCCTGTCAATCTGCTCTCGCTTATCCCTAGAATGTGTAACCTATAGTTTCTTATTTCTGCCGTGACCTGTCTTAGTTTACCTGTCTCATACATTGTTCTGGCATTCCAAAAACCTATTCTTGTATCCTGTTTTGTTTTCAGGACATCCGTTTTCATGTCAGTGGCTTCCTTTCGGCTTTCACCACTGACAGTCATACGAGCCACAGACTCCGAATGTCCATCCCGCAGCAAAGTTTGTTCATTTATTGCTGTTTCCGTAACTTCATTGTTTTTTTTTACAGAGACAGGGGTGTCAGCCCTATGCTAAAAACCCCAACCTGGAGGACCAGGGTACCAGCTTTTGTCTGACCCCTACCCACACAGACCAGTCCAGCTTGGTTGAACCTACCAGGAGTAAAACTCCCACTGGCATAGCTCTGGCAATTTCTTGTGGCATTGTGTTAATCAATACCCTTTAGCTCACCAAGGAGCATGGGCCTTCAACAAACACATGCCTAGTCCTCCTATCACATGCCGTCAGCTCAAGTTCTTTCCACGCCTTTCTCATTATTTTCGCTTCTGTCTCCATTTCTCTTCTCCATGAGTTTTTGTTCTAACACTGCCGTTCTTTCCCTGTGGATTCCAGAACAAGGACTGTCTTGTAATGCTATCAACAGGTTTCCTCAATGTGTGTCCTATCCATCGCCAGCGTCTTCTTCTCAACTCTTGTTCCACTGGCACTTGTCTAGTTCTTGTCATCAGTTCCACATTTGTGACTTTGTCATACCATTTCAGTCCGTCTGTACTACGCAGGCACCCGTTTATGAATGTGTGTAGTTTTTTGGTTGTTGTTTTTGTTGTTCTCCAGGTTTCAGAGCCATACAATAGGACTGACTTGACATTTGAGTTGAAGATTCTTATTTTTGTGTTGGACTTGATTTCTCGTGATCTCCATATGTTTCCCAATGCAATGAAAGTTACTCTTACTTTTTGTATATTTAATTAAGCTATCACTGTCTGTCCCTCCAACTTTGCCTATATTGCTTCCAAGAAACATGTATGATTCTGTGGCATTATGTCTTCCTCTTCTTTGGTCCATAGCCGCCGACCGTCAAAGCAGTCAGTGGTCATCACGCCTGGTGGCGTCTTGTAGGGTAGCAACAAATTGATTCCACTTTGTTCGGTCGGCGGCCATCCTTCGTGCAGTGCCCCAACTCTGGTTTATTCTTTGCATCTCGGCTTCCACAGTCCTCCGGCAGGTTTTTTTTGGTCGGCCTCTCTTTCGCTTTCTTTCTGGAGTCCATAGCATATATGTTCTTGTAATGGTATCTGGGTCCCTTCTGAGGACGTGGCAAACCCAACTCCAGCGTCTGCCAGCTATGATCGTGTGCATGCCATCCTGGTTACTCCGAATAAGCAGTTCTTGGTTGCTGATGGTATTCGACCAAAAGATTCGCAGAATTTTCCTTAGGCAGATTGTGTGGAAGGAGGACAGTTTAGACATTTCCTTCTCTGTTTGTGGCATTATGTGCTGCTTCGTTATTTTGATCGGGGTGAATACAAAATATATCAGAGACTACAGCCTCACAAGAGATGATGCTCAAGAGCTAATTCGATTTCGTCTTATAAAGAACATAATCTAATAGCGACGGCTTCGATGTCCCTTGGGTGTACCTCAATGTATTTAGTATAGTCTGTGTGTGTTTATTTTATTTTTTTAAATTGTGTTTCCTTGTCAGTATTATTTTTTGGGAGGCAAGACGTTGTTCAGGAAGACTTGGCATACGTTTGTTGAACGCCTATTCTCCTTGGGGAGCTAAAGAATGATGTTGATAAAGTTTGTTGTGTGCATATCATAAATATAAAAAATACAAGCATAATTTTTTTTAAATAATTGCGCAAACTGACTGGGAAAACACGCCTTTATATTAAGTTTATTTTCGATCTAAGCACCGTATAGAAAATACGAGTGGTGTTCCATATGCCAAACATCACTGGAAAAGTGTTTTTAAAAACAGGCAACAAAAAACTTTCATTCACAAAACTTGCTCACACATTTGAAGGACTTGCTCCATGTCTCCACTATGTTGTCCAAATGCACAAATCCAGATGTGATACTTGTCGCGAGAGGTTAAGATGTTATTAAACTTACAGATATCCTGGACAAATAGGTGTGTCAGATGATACCAGGATAGTGCCAGATAAGAGACTGGTCTTATAAGCAATACCCCTTCTCTGAAAAGAGCAAGGGTGTATAGACATCAAGGTGGGGTCAAGCTATGTAAGTTCCCAGAGAAGATGATGATGATATAGTACTCTGAGTCCCTAACTGCTACCTCTCATGATCCCACAAAGATTAATAATTAAATGTTTGTTTTATTTGGCTAATTATCTAGGGGTAAATTAAATTAGTTATAGGTAATAACTATCAAACAGAACATTAACTTAATTACAATAATTAAGTAAGACTGGATGAAAGTATTTACAATTTAATTGTTCCTAAACCCGGTTTCTTTTGGTTAGGAAAACTCAAAATTCGTTTATAATGTATTTACAAAATAAAATAAATAAGATGGAATGTTATCCATAACAATGCAAAATTATGCTTGTATATTTAGTTATATAAGTAATTAAAGTTCATTCACTAGTTCACACTCTTGATATCAATGTCCCTGGCTGGTAACATTGTGGTGAAGTACATTGATGCAACGATAAAATCATTAATTATATATATTAAAGTCAAAATAATAGCAGTAGAAATAAAATTAGTAAAGTTGTATTGCGTCTTCTTCCCCGCGCCAGAAAACGCATTGATTTAGGTAGGATAGAACATAGTGAGAAATCTTATCGCCGCGTTGGTAGTATTAGCCTTTAAAACGCGCCCGTCAAGGGTTAACGATAAAAATTTGAAAAATCTACTAGCGTAGTGGTTCCAGGAAAGATAGAAAGAATAAAACACACGAACGCATAAGATTGAGAGAGCGGACACCTGCTGCCGGCTTGTCAAGTGTTAGAGGTATGAATTAGCTACTCAGGCCAACAGTGCGAGACGATGCCGTTAGCTTGTGTCGAAAACGATATCGCAAGTTTGAAAATTTAAAAATACCCAGCTAGTCCAACACATTTCTAACCACAGACACTGTGGAAAAAAAAATATATACACACACGCATAATTACTTCCTATCGGGGAAAAAGGAAGATCTGATGCAATTTTTATAGCATTCAAGTAGTTGAAACTTAGAAAAACAACGAACACCAAAATGGAAAATATATTAAATTCTTTATTAATAGGTTTAGGATCATAAAAGTTAGCTAGTCTTAGAGCTGGTCTTGTCCTGATGGGTAATATGCTTTCGAATCAAAAATCCGACAGATAGAAATAAAGTTATAGACAAAAGACGGTATTTGTTCGTACAGACAGACCAACACATGCTCGTTTGGACTTGCACTAACGGTGACATTTTTTGACGCGTCCTTGAAAAAGGCAAGAAAGGGTACAAGTAGTCTGTTGTATGAAGGGGGAGACAAGGAGGGGAAAAATTATGGGATGGCTCAAACTGAATATTTTTTGGTAGTGTTAGGCCAAAACCAAGTGTATTTTTGGTGAATGCCAAGTTCGGACGGACAGACCGACAGAAGTACACTAACATTGGACCGAAATTGGACCTTAGATTTAAAAATTTGAATGGGAAATCTTAATAGTAGATCCTATTGGTCAAAATTTTCATAATATTGAGTACATTCAAAGGCTTGACGCCATTTGTAGAAGATAGTCCTGAGAGCAGGACGTTGTGTATTTCTGGAAAAAAGTGATTAGCCTTATTAAAGCAAATATATATGAAAGTAATAGGCATCACAGTTCAGCCAGCAGTATATCTGGAATCTGCTATTCAACGTACCTGTGTTATTTTCATTGAATTTCAGGTAAGATCGACATTATTCATATATATTTTGTCTAAAAATGTGAGTGAGAGATGCTGCCATCACGACTGTAAGTAATCAGGTCCCAAGCTGAATTGTGCAGGGCCTGATGGAGAATTAAGATAAAACACATTGCCAGTTTTGTAAATGCACATGTTTTGTGAAATAAAATGTTTTCTTAGATGACCAGAGGGACACAGCTCAACTATCCCATTGTATGGTAGAAAAGAAAGATTAATAATATTATTGCAGATGCAGTGCCGCCTTTGTAGGAGAGACATGTGAACAGCACTGGTACACTGTGGAATGGATGTGCTGGATTGGTCCATTGGATATGACCCAGCTCTTTATTTATTATGTATGCTCTTTTGTATATAAAACACAGTCTAAGTAAGATATCAACCAGGAGACATTGTTTCTTTATTACAGGGTTTTATCTGGCACTAGTCCGGTGCCAGAGTTCTATGGGAAAGCCGTTGAGAAGTTTTGGAGTCCAGTAGTGATAGGGGTCGCCAGTATCCTCCCTATTACTTTTGGAGCAGTGGTCATTCGGCAGAAAGAATTCAGACAGTTCCAGTGGGCCAGATAAGTGAAATATCTGGTACCCTAACAGTACATCAGCTATAAGAGCAGCATACCCCTGTATTCAAGAAATAAAATATTTCCCTAGTGAAATTAACAGTGACATTGTATTGTAAAGAGACTGGGCGTGATTAAAGAATCCCTAACAGCCATCCAGTGTTAGAAACTAGTAATAGACAGATTTTAGTAACACTATTAGTGTAATTTAACAGTATCTGTTTGGACACTTGTCCCTGTGGGTCTAAAATTTACATTTTGTATACATCTTGAATTCTTTTCATTTTTAAAGTCCTGACCAGAAGAATACTAGGTTCAGAACCAATAAATCATACAGAAAATTATTAATTGTACAAATTTATATGAGGTGTTATTTCCTTTAATCATAGACCTTAATACTTGTTTGTGTAGAGGTGTATTATTGTTAAAGTACCATCACACCACACTTGCATATCCCTAGACATTAGACGTAGCTATCATTCTTACTAGTCAAGAATAAGTCTGCTTGAGGCCATAAGGTGGTAGCAGAAAGGTACCCTGATACTCAACCCTAAATTTGTTAGAATCAGGGACCTTCACAGCTGGCCTCATTCAGTACATTAAGGAAAAATATCAACATCATTTCATAACATCAAAACCCACCACGATTAACATAATAGGATTCGATTATGGTCCTCTGTGAGTCATCATGAATAATGTTGACTTCTATAATAAGTCAGGACCAGCGAACCACAGCTGGTCAAGACCGTGCTCCACCTCCACGTGGTGGTCCTGGAAACAGTCTGCAGCAGTGCAGGCTGGCTGAGCGAGCACGGATCGCAATGGGAAGGCAAACCCGGTCCTAAAACATGCCGTGCAGAAGTCGGATGTGTCGACCGAAAGGTGCAGATATCACAGCTACGTTGTAAACAGACACAACGCAACCACCGTCCTTTTCAGGGCGAACGAGGAAGAAGAAGAAAAATAATAGTGTTACTTTTAGTCTTTACTACTTTTTATTTTCTTCATTCTGATTCTTTGTATGGTTGCTACTGGATAATCTGTCAAGTGGATCTATATCCACTTAACTGGCATGAAGTTTGAGACACCTCCAATCCTTGTTTGGTTCGCACAGAATAAGAACTCCAGGCTGAGATATGTGGCTTTCGCTCTATCAAACTGGAGAACAATACACCACCATAGCTCCTCTCACATGTGTGTCTCATGAACTTGAAAGATACCAGGACAAAACCTGGAATAAAAAGACATTCGCAAAACTTGTAGGGTCCTTTAGTTTTCCCCATATATACAGACAACATCACGTACAACACTAAATCAGACACAGGACAGTTACCTCAATACATCACAGCCAGTTCAATTTGATTACTCATTTCCTTAATACATCGTATGCTAGATCCATTCGTCCATGCTTGTCTTCCATAACATAATCAGGTTAAGTACAAAATAGTGAGAAACATTTTGATTCCATCATATTAATATATTCTGTCATCCTATCCTATGTTCTTGAACATTGTGTCGTTCTAGAAGGAAATATTCATTCAAATACCCTAATAGACTTACAGTCGTACATTGTGCCATAATTTACAAATGTCTTACACTGTTTCCATTTTCTGGCCTGTCGTCGTAAAAACTACACACGTTTGTAAGGAAATCCGTTACACATTTGGCCTACTTTTCCTTCTAACACATCAGCGAACACAATAGTGGATACTACAGGCAAACAACATGAATATATATATATATATATATATATATATATATATATATATATATATATATATATATATATATATATATATATATATATATATCTTACCCTCAGGTAACACACATAAGCTGATACTGGCTCTTAATGGGCCCTTTAAGTCTGCTTTCAATACAGGCGGCAAAGTTTGACAGAATACATTTGCGCTCTTCTCAGCTCAGTGTATAAGTTTTGAAATGGTTGTGGCAAGAATCCGCCCAAGTTCAAGGCCTTTATAACGCCATGCTCGACCAATCGAGACACAGTCAAAACTGGCGTTAATAATTTTCTTTCTGCTCGATTTTTCAGCCCTACCGTATAATGTGATTAAGTTTAAATATTTATTATTTGGCTTATTATTGGACCGATTTTAATTATTTAAAGTGATAATTAAACGGTCAATTTATCTCTATCGTTCTATATGTACACCAATACCTCACTCTTTCGACAGGTTAGGGACCAGAGCTATGAAGAAAGTCGAAAATCGACGAAAGTCGAAGCATAGCCTTTATTTAGCTTACAAATGCATTAGGGCCGCCAAAAAACGTAAATAACTAACTATATAACACTTGCGAATACGTGCAACACCTAGATAAACAGAAATAAACATAAGAGTAAAGAAAATACAATAAAAAATACGTAAATAGCATTTTACCTTAAAATCATTCTTGAGCAAGTAGACGATGAATATATACAGTATGTAACGGGAGCCGCACTGGTGTAATGGCTTCGGCGTTGTACTGGCGACCAGGTGTTCATGGTTCAAACCCGGGCGTCGGCGTTTGAAGAAATGTTTACGGCCGGAAATTTGACTGAATAGCCTGAACGGCTCCTGTGATAAACCCTCTGTGGATGGGAAGGAGCGAAGCTCCTGACCGGGTTGGAAGGAAAGTCCTCATGTTCCCCAGCCTCGCAATGACATGTCATTGGGCCGAAGGGCTGAAAGCCTAAGTGCCGCTGGTTAAAAAAAAAAAAAAAAAAAAAAAATACAGTATGTAACAGTTTTGAATGTTGGTGATTTAGGGGGTATTCTAGACTTAGAAAACCAGATGGAGAAAATTGAGGTGGCTCATCTTCAGAACTGGAAGATTTCAATCTAATTCTTTTAGGAGAAGGGCACTTTGAAGGAGATCTAACTGGGGCTGGGGCTGATGTTGATGGCTCGGAATCTGAAGGGTTAGAGGGAGGGGTGACTGAATTTAAAATTGTGCCTCTTTCTAATAAGTTTAGTATGCACTGGCGTAGCGTTTTTAATTTCCTCTAACACTTTAGCTCTGTTCTTTACAATTGTGCTAACTGTAGTGCTTGGTACACCTAGCCTGCGGCCTATTTCAGCATTTAAGATGACTTGATCATTAAGCTTGATTAGCTTAAGCTTTTCTTGCAAATTGAGAACCTTATGGGTTCCTTTAACTTTGTCACTACACTTAGAACCCATTATGAATACATTAAAGCACAAAAATAAGTAGTACTGTATAAGGCCTAATCACACAAAAAAGTACAGTATGAAAACTGTACACGTGTCTTATAATCACGATATGAACACTGTCATTAGACTGTTATCACTAAAATAACTATGAACTGTTTACAGTATAATCACAAAAATAATATAGTATGAATAGTTTTGTTATTTTAATCACAAAAATAAGTAGTATTAATATGTTTAATGACAAATATAAGAGATTCAATGCGGACAACTTAAAAAAAAAACAGTGCACACCGAACGATTTCTGTTCAAAGACTGAACGACGAAAGAATCAAGATGACGCGCAGTTGTGAGCAAATGCGACGAAAGAGCGAAGCGAGCGACGAAATTTGGAAACGTGGTTAGAATTGAAAACCGACGAAAGAGTGAAGCGACGAAAGTCGAAGCGACGAAAGTCGAGGTATCGGTGTATATTCTTTAGCTATTTCCTGGCATTTCAATCTAGGTAATTTTTAAGTAATTAAATCGGGTGCTACCCTGATGGAAAAATATCACTAAAACCAATTTTTCTCTGTAAATGACTTACTTTTATGAGGCCAGCTTGGTATCTATTTCTTAAGTGATATATCAGGTGATATAATAGCTATGTATTTATTTTTATTTATCGGTATTCTTTAAGAAATAAAATAACTCCTTCCCACCAAAAACACAGAATAGGCCCTTTCTGCTTAATATAAAAGGTATCTTTATAGACACTAGAAAAGGAGTGTTCTGATTGGCCATTATATTTGGACCTTTTATCCTAGATTGAGCGCGGAAAATATGACCGTGTTGTTTATACAGATTCAAATTACGACAATACTTATCCAGCAAGCACACCGTGAATGGTGCCAGGAGTAATGGTGTTGCATGTTGTCGTAAATTTATTTTAAGAGAAAAGAGTCGTAGAAATAGTGGTCCGGTTTTAGAGTGGAAAATGATGATGGAAAGCTCAGTGATAGAAAATGTAGAGATTTAATAGTTACTTCACAGCGTGCTGGAGGAGAGTAAAGACAGACTTATTTACGACAAATCGTGTCTCTCAATCTTCTCTTTCACTCTCCTGGTCAAACAATTATTTGCCAGTTTTCCAGACTCGCATCTGCGCGCACACCGATTCGGTGTTTTCAAACACACACACGACGTTGATACAAACTATATTAAACGAATAGGGGAAATGTTGGGCTTTGGGTATATCCAACACACAGAACTAAATGAGTTTAGGTGATTTTATTTACTTTAAACATCAATCACTAAAAATATCAGATATTACATAAATTATCATAAGTACACAAATGCAAATAACAAGTTTGGAAGGGGTGAAGAAGATTGGTATCGACTAAGCCCTTCCCGCTTATTAGACAAAGATAAACCCAGTCCAAAGATAGATAATATCAGGAACACGGGTACGTTAACCTAACAGTAAAGTTAATTACTCTGAAAGAGGTGTTACCAAGTTAGGTATAAGTGATAGAAAAAAAAAAACCTGTTCTTCCCAGCTGTTCTTCCCTTTACTAAGCAAATGGAAAGGAGGTGGTTTTAAACAGAGTTAACAAATTATCAACTATCCCACTTAAAGGAACAATGTAGGGTATACAGAAAAGATATATGTTACCAGGTAAGCAAGTTAACAAAATGGTCACACAAAAGAATTAATTTCCTGTCATTCATACACGCGCTAGCAAAGGCCTTCACTCATCTTGCTCTCACTTACCGATTGTGAAAAAATCTTGCACTCCATAGAATAACACAACAGCAGTTACACCTCAACTAAATGTATGAGTGTTTGTTCAAGTTCTAGCCCCAGATTATCGGGTAGGCGGTCAGCACATAAAAGGGTCCCGTAATCGCTGGAAAATGAATCTGTAGTTGTGTCTCTTTTCTTAATAACAGTTTCTATGGGAGGGCACGGTCTCTGATACCGGGGTGAGGATGGTGTGGTCTATTTGACTATGCCGCTGATAATAAAATTCTTACGCGTGCTGGTACACTTTATCCGTGAGGTATGGTTTAAGTCCAGTGAGAAAACTAGTCACATCAGGAAATTATGAATTATCTCTCTGTGTCAGTAAACTAACAAAGCTCGGGCCAGTGTTCTTCTTCCCGTTACGACTTAAGTTGTTTGATGGTGCGTTAAATTTGTCTTTGGGTGTGCTTTCTTTGCTATAAGTTAGATAGCGGAATTCCAAACATAGAATCGCCTCAAAGATTAAAAATTTACACAGTCTCAACAAGTTCTGCGTCAGGGGAACTCTACACACTGTTTATGCTTTGCTTTGCTTAGATTGATTTCTTTATTGCTTTCTTAATGCTGGGATCGCACAGGTTACGATCACTCTGTATGAAAGAAAAAAAAAACATGTAATATACCGAAAACAAATAACCTTCTAAAGCGCGATGAATTTCCCGTTAAGCCTATAATACACTCGAGTATTTAATTATGTATTTAATAAACACTGCGCGAATTCTAGTGGTTAAAAACCCACATCTATAAAACTAGGACTTAACTGAATTTATTAATTATAAATTCCTTCGCGACTTTAAAAGTTAATTTAAGCATCTATTATCTTTTGAAATAATATAATAGATAGATCATTATATTTAAAACTGGAACTCTTGAGATGGTTTAATTAAATAGATTTAAATTAACACAAAATCCCTTGAAATAGAATGACTGAGCTAGACCACTGATCACTTTACACAATATATATTACCGCTTTGCACAGAAATAGAAATCACTGCAAATATATATAAAATCCAGGGGAAAATCTATAACAAGATTTCAATAAAGCTAGTGCTTCTGTAAAGATCTGGCCAGCGAGTGATAACGTGTCTAGTTCTACATGGTCTATTTAGCTAAAATGAAATGTAAGTTGAGTGGGACATGATAAACTTGACAACTTATTTGATCTCACGAACTTTTGGGGATCTGACCGCCAAATCAAGAGATGAAGCCGCCCCCTGGTCTTCGTATCCGCTCGCTGCTGCCCGTTTCGCTTTCCCCCGTTCGCTCGGTTCCTCGATTGACACCGAGACGCGAAATTAGCGGCAAGCAACTGCGTCTCGTATCAGGGAAAACTACTGTCTTTGATAGCGCCGATAGTCTCCCCTAAGATCCCTCGGTCTGTCTCTTTGATCTCGTCGCTGTATCCTACATGAGTCCCGGTGGAATGCGTTCTGGCAAACGAAAAGTTACAACAAATGTTCAGGGGTTCTAATGTTATGAAAAGCTAAAGGTCCCTTTAAATCATCCATCATATCAGGGAAAATTCACTTGTCAAACTAGACGTACGTCACAATCGTCCCCACTTTTAGACATGAAACCATTTTTCATGTTTTCATTTTTTGACAATGGAGGTGACCTGATTGGTGATTTTAGGATGAGTGGTATCTTCAGTTTGCTCTTCTTCCTCTGTAGACCAGTTTCTACTCAGAAAAATCAGCCCCGACATTCTGTCTTCCCGGAATATATTCCACTTTGAAAGAATAGACGCTTAGAAGGAGGGCCCAACGCATGATCCTAGCGTTAAATTCTTTATTGGCACCAAGAAATGCTAACGGAGCGTGGTCTGTTTGCACCGTGAACGATGTACCATAAAGAAACTCATGATGGCGTCTGATACCGTCAATCAGAGCAAGACATTCCCTTTCAACTACGCTGTAGTTCCGTTCCGCTTTATTTAATTTCCGACTGCCATAGGCAACTGGAAATAGCATGTTCAGGTCACTGTCATCGGCTTGAAGCAGTGTTGACCCGATGCCCTGACCTGACGCGTCGACTCTCAGTACAAAAGGTTTCTTGAGGTCAGGCAACCTCAAAATGGGGTATGCAGACAACTGTCCTTTCAAAGTGCTATACGCGTGTTCGCACTTTTGATCCCATATGACCTTATCAGGACAACCTTTCTTTGTGAGGTCAGTCAGAGGTGCCGTCAGTCCGTTGAAGTTCTGGATGTACTTCTGATAGTATGCACATAGCGATATGAAGGAACGTACGTCTTTCTTCGTTCGGGGTCTTTTTGCTGCAGCTATTTTCTCCACGTTCTTCTTAATAGGCCAACTGCATCCGTGAGAAATAGTGTGCCCCAGGAAGTCTAACTGTTCAAACCCGATGAGACATTTGCTAGGTCTGGCTGTGAGACCCGTTTCCTGTAGTCTCCTGAGGAGCATAGCAACCGTAGCAATATGTTCTTCATAGGTTTCCGATGCAATTAAGATGTCATCCATGAAATTATGGATATGGGGACTTTGCAAAGGTTGTAGAAGCTTCCTCATCATCCTGGTGAACACTCCTGGTGCATTATGCAAACCGAACGGCATCACGTTAAATGTGTAATGTCCTTCACTAGTGCTGAAAGCTAACAAAGGTTTAATTTCCTCCTTGACTGGTATTTGATAATAACCTTTGCTGAGGTCAATCTTGGAGAAGATCTTTGCTTTGCTGAGCTTGGTGAACAACTCAGAAACAGTTTGGAGAGGTTCGGGCTGGAATTCCGTTACAGCGTTTAGCAACCTGTAATCAATGCACAGCCGAACTTCCTTATTGGGCTTCTGCAACAGCACTACGCTCGAGCTGTAAGGAGATGTAGACTCACTGATAATTCCTGCCTGACGCAGCTTGTCTATTTCTCCGCGAAGTGCATCAGCTTTAGCGTACGGGATGGGGTAAACTCTGGTTTGAACAGGGGTCTCGTTTGTTAATTTCATATCAAATTCAATGAGATTTGTTCGACCAGGTACATCCGTTAAAACTGCACTGTACTGTTTTAGTAGAGCCCTAGTTTCTGTTTGTTGTTCTGGTGAGAGATTGTCGCCGAACTTGACATCTTTAAAGGATTCTGTGGGTTGCAGTGGATACTCCATGCAACCATCATCATCTTCCTCGTCTTCCGTTGCTATGGCGACAGCCAGGAGATGCTCGGAGGATGGCACCGGTCTTTCCAAATATTTCTTTAGCAGATTTATGTGGAAGACCTTCTCCTTTCCTTTGATGGAGATCTTGTAGTTGGTACGTGAGATCTTTTTAAGGACGGTAAACGGTCCTTGCCATCCGATGCGAAGTTTATTGCTTCCGGTTGGAAGTAGCAATAGGACTTTCTCCCCTGGTTGTAGTTCTCTCTCTTTTGCAGCTTTGTTGTATCTTTTAGTAATTTTAGCGCGGGCTTTCTTAAGGTTGGTAGTAGCTAGATCCCATCCTAGCTTTAGCCTTTCCTTAAGCTCAGATACATACTTGCTTGCAGAGACGACTGTCTCGTCAGCCTTCTGGTCTGTCAGGGACCGAAGTAAGGCTTCTAGTGGCCCCTTAATAGGTCTGCCAAATAAAAGTGTAGCTGGCGCAAAACCCGTAGACGCTTGGGGTACCTCTCGGTAGGCGAATAAGGCAGCCGATATATATTGGTCCCAGTCTTCCGGTTTCTCCTGACCCAGCTTACGTAACATCATGGTGAGGGTACCGTTAAAACGTTCCACGAGCCCATTTCCGGCCGGATGGTAGGGACTTGTGTGGATATGTTTGGCCCTCAAGATCTTAAAGATCTCCTCCATTAACAGGCTACGGAATTGGGATCCATTGTCCGTCAAAACTTGTTGAGGGAATCCCAACCGTGTAAAAATTTGCACAAGGGCTTCTGCGACATGCTTGGAATTAGTGCATGGTAGCGGTACGGCTTCGGCCCACATAGTGCAAGTGTCAACTAAGGTCAGGATGAACCTGTTCCTTCTTTTGGTCTTTTCCAGAGGACCAATAATGTCGACAGCAACCCGTTCAAATGGAGTCCCTACTATTGGCATTTGCCCCATAGGTACTGGGGGTGTCAAGTGCTTGGGTGCTACCCGTTGGCACTGGGCGCAGGATTTCACGTACCTGACAATGTCAGAGTTCATTCCTGGCCACCAATAGTGGTTTTTTATTCGCTGAATAGTGGCGTTTTGTCCCATGTGTCCGCTAAAGGGAAGAGAGTGCCCCATTTCTAAGATCTGGTTTCTGTACTGCGTCGGTACTAGGAGCTGGTTATTCCCCGTGTCCGGGTTGCCCGTTCTACGATACAATACACCATCCTTAGAAAAGATGTCTCCGTTGTGTCTGGGGTCCTTAGCCATGGGCAGTTTTTTAAAGCAGGGCGCCAGAGTAGGGTCCTTTTGTTGCGCCTCCTTCAGTTCATTCGGCAACAAGTTTGGCGCAGGCTCCCTCTCCTTCTTGGCTTGCCCTCTTGTGGTTACCGCTGCCACAATCGGCTCCTTAGGTCTCCCAATGAACACATATCTACATCCCAGGATAACTGGGTAGATCGGATCATCCATTATGGCCGCTTTAATAACTCCTCTGACAAAGTCAGAGTGTATTTCTACCAGTGCGATAGGAAGCGTCCTGGGTGCATCACTCCTGAAAACTCCACTAAGTTTGACGGTTTCCTCTGTCTCCTGACCTGGTTTGACTAGGTGTCTAGCAACAATACAACTCAAGCTTAATCCAGTGTCAAAAAGACAAGTAGTAGAGGTACCGTTCAAAATTACAGTTCCTCGAGTTGAGGGTCGGTCCCCCTCAGGTTGAGAATCACTGACATTGACTCTACCTTTCGAGGCTGTATGCAAACATCCAATGCGGTTTGCACCGGTTTGTTTGCCCTGATCAGACGTTCCTGGTGTAGGGGTCTTCCCTTTTCCTTGACCTTGGGGGCCGCGCTGCCACGTAGGCTTGTTGGGTTGATCAGAATTTTTGTTGGGGGGGTATCGGGTTTTGTAGAATTTCGATTTTTCCTGGGGAGGTTTCTGGGTATTGATATCTCGTTGGTTATAATGTTGAGAGGAAGTGGAAGAATAGGATGCCTGCTCTAGATTCTGTTTTCGAGATGGCTCATCGGTGGGTTTTCGTTTAGTGCTGGGAAGTTCGGCCATTGCATTGCTATAGCGTTCGGCTTTATTGAGTATGTCTTCAAGCCTGACTGCCCCCTGTTCAGCCAAAAATCTACGTGTTTCATTCGACAAAGTGGATTTTATCTGCTCCACAAGAACAAGTTCGAGGAGTCCCTCATATGAAAGAGGTAGGTCAGATAATTCAATGCACTTTGTCAGATAACCCGTGAGACGTGAAGAGAACTGTGGAAATGTTTCCGTGCTCTCTTTTCGGCTGTTTCTGAACAACTGCAGAAACTTTCGGGCAGTCATCTCAAACTGCTGTAGTAAGGCCTTTTTCAACATGTCGTAATCATGTTGATTCGGTCCCAGCTTTGTGTACACGTCATAAGCATTGCCTTTCAGTGACGTTGAAAGTTTGAGCGCCCAGCGGGTACTCTCTAACCCATAAAGATTCGCGAGTCTCTCGAATTTTTCTAGGTAGCTGTCAATTTTTTCGTTAGGGCTAGGAAAAGATTCTAAAGAAAACGACATAGCAGTTAATTGGGCAGATTGAGTACTGGAGAGGTCCATTGATTGAGACTGGGGCGAAGACGGCTCTCCGTTAGTCGAAGTAGAGGCGCCCCGACTCTCTAGAGCCTTAAGCGCCAGTTGATGCTGTCTTTCCTTGTCTCTCTCTCTCTCTCTGCGAGTTTCCATCTCTGCTTCAATTTTCTTCTGTTCCAAAAGACGTTCTTCCGCTTCTTTCTTATCTGCCCTCTCCTGGGCTTCTCTCCTCTCTGTTCTTTCTTTCTCTTCCTTCCTCTCAGCTTCGGCTCTCTGTTGCTTCGCCTTCCTCTCAGCTTCGGCTCTCTGTTGCTCCGCGTCATATATTTCCAATTCCTGGTTAATAAACGCGTTTGCAGCTTCTGCATCTAATCCTGCCTCTTTCGCTTCCAACCTCAAGATGGACCTCATCTTTATCCTCTCTGCCATTGTTAAAGAATAAGATGAAGTATGCTTAGAGAACTAGTAAGAAGAAACGCGAAAGGGAGGAACTCTGAACCGCTACGAGAAAAAAACACAAGTACAAATTTACCTGTGTTACCTCCTACCTGTACTGTGCAAACTTATCGCTGCTATTATCTGGCAATTAAGGCTCTAAACGCAAGCGACTATGCCACTAAATGGTAAGTTACACTGGAAAAGAATCTACTATTACTAACAGTAGAGAAAAATTTATATTAAAAAGGAAAAAAAAAATTTTCCCCTAAATTTTAAATCTCTGACAACAAACTCCGTCCCTAAAGTCAATTATTGAGATGAGACGTTGTTAACTTAATTTTTAAAAATCAGAACAATCCGTCTTTAGCTAAGCTCAACTCTTCTTAACTTCAAAAACCTTAGTGACTGTAAAACAATCACGCAATCCCAGCAACTTTTATAAAGAAAGAAATATAATTATCTCCGCCAGAGGATAATAAAATAGCAAATATATTTGTTTATCTGTACTTTCTACTGCTGTGGAGAGAAAACAACCTGTAAATATGCTGTGTGGACAACCCAAATACTTAAAGAACGTTTGTCTAGGGGTGTAATTATTTATTTATTTCCCTAATTCACAAAGACAAATCATTCACACTCTACCTAGTTAGACCCAAACTAAATCAGACTCAAAATATCTTTAACCCGGCTATGCGATTGCCTCAAATGTAGCTCAAGATCCCAGAACCAGCCCACAAATATGTGTGCATCAAATGTATCTCAAAATTATCCCAGACGAGCCGGCCAAATATTGTCGTAAATTTATTTTGAGAGAAAAGAGTCGTAGAAATAGTGGTCCGGTTTAGAGTGGAAAATGATGATGGAAAGCTCAGTGATAGAAAATGTAGAGATTTAATAGTTACTTCACAGCGTGCTGGAGGAGAGTAAAGACAGACTTATTTACGACAAATCGTGTCTCTCAATCTTCTCTTTCACTCTCCTGGTCAAACAATTATTTGCCAGTTTTCCAGACTCGCATCTGCGCGCACACCGATTCGGTGTTTTCAAACACACACACATGACGTTGATACAAACTATATTAAACGAATAGGGGAAATGTTGGGCTTTGGGTATATCCAACACACAGAACTAAATGAGTTTAGGTGATTTTATTTACTTTAAACATCAATCACTAAAAATATCAGATATTACATAAATTATCATAAGTACACAAATGCAAATAACAAGTTTGGGAGGGGTGAAGAAGATTGGTATCGACTAAGCCCTTCCCGCTTATTAGACAAAGATAAACCCAGTCCAAAGATAGATAATATCAGGAACACGGGTACGTTAACCTAACAGTAAAGTTAATTACTCTGAAAGAGGTGTTACCAAGTTAGGTATAAGTGATAGAAAAAAAAAAACCTGTTCTTCCCAGCTGTTCTTCCCTTTACTAAGCAAATGGAAAGGAGGTGGTTTTAAACAGAGTTAACAAATTATCAACTATCCCACTTAAAGGAACAATGTAGGGTATACAGAAAAGATATATGTTACCAGGTAAGCAAGTTAACAAAATGGTCACACAAAAGAATTAATTTCCTGTCATTCATACACGCGCTAGCAAAGGCCTTCACTCATCTTGCTCTCACTTACCGATTGTGAAAAAATCTTGCACTCCATAGAATAACACAACAGCAGTTACACCTCAACTAAATGTATGAGTGTTTGTTCAAGTTCTAGCCCCAGATTATCGGGTAGGCGGTCAGCACATAAAAGGGTCCCGTAATCGCTGGAAAATGAATCTGTAGTTGTGTCTCTTTTCTTAATAACAGTTTCTATGGGAGGGCACGGTCTCTGATACCGGGGTGAGGATGGTGTGGTCTATTTGACTATGCCGCTGATAATAAAATTCTTACGCGTGCTGGTACACTTTATCCGTGAGGTATGGTTTAAGTCCAGTGAGAAAACTAGTCACATCCCTGTTCAGGAAATTATGAATTATCTCTCTGTGTCAGTAAACTAACAAAGCTCGGGCCAGTGTTCTTCTTCCCGTTACGACTTAAGTTGTTTGATGGTGCGTTAAATTTGTCTTTGGGTGTGCTTTCTTTGCTATAAGTTAGATAGCGGAATTCCAAACATAGAATCGCCTCAAAGATTAAAAATTTACACAGTCTCAAGAAGTTCTGCGTCAGGGGAACTCTACACACTGTTTATGCTTTGCTTTGCTTAGATTGATTTCTTTATTGCTTTCTTAATGCTGGGATCGCACAGGTTACGATCACTCTGTATGAAAGAAAAAAAAAACATGTAATATACCGAAAACAAATAACCTTCTAAAGCGCGATGAATTTCCCGTTAAGCCTATAATACACTCGAGTATTTAATTATGTATTTAATAAACACTGCGCGAATTCTAGTGGTTAAAAACCCACATCTATAAAACTAGGACTTAACTGAATTTATTAATTATAAATTCCTTCGCGACTTTAAAAGTTAATTTAAGCATCTATTATCTTTTGAAATAATATAATAGATAGATCATTATATTTAAAACTGGAACTCTTGAGATGGTTTAATTAAATAGATTTAAATTAACACCAAATCCCTTGAAATAGAATGACTGAGCTAGACCACTGATCACTTTACACAATATATATTACCGCTTTGCACAGAAATAGAAATCACTGCAAATATATATAAAATCCAGGGGAAAATCTATAACAAGATTTCAATAAAGCTAGTGCTTCTGTAAAGATCTGGCCAGCGAGTGATAACGTGTCTAGTTCTACATGGTCTATTTAGCTAAAATGAAATGTAAGTTGAGTGGGACATGATAAACTTGACAACTTATTTGATCTCACGAACTTTTGGGGATCTGACCGCCAAATCAAGAGATGAAGCCGCCCCCTGGTCTTCGTATCCGCTCGCTGCTGCCCGTTTCGCTTTCCCCCGTTCGCTCGGTTCCTCGATTGACACCGAGACGCGAAATTAGCGGCAAGCAACTGCGTCTCGTATCAGGGAAAACTACTGTCTTTGATAGCGCCGATAGTCTCCCCTAAGATCCCTCGGTCTGTCTCTTGATCTCGTCGCTGTATCCTACATGAGTCCCGGTGGAATGCGTTCTGGCAAACGAAAAGTTACAACAAATGTTCAGGGGTTCTAATGTTATGAAAAGCTAAGGGTCCCTTAAATCATCCATCATATCAGGGAAAATTCACTTGTCAAACTAGACGTACGTCACACATGTATCAATAATGCACTATGATGCCAGAACTAATTGAAACCCTATAGTAAACATTCGGAATAATAGTAATGTAAGGAACGATAGGTCCGGTTCAGACATGGGAAACTCTGTCCTAAACATTCGGAATAACAGTAATGGGAAGAACGATATGTCTGGTTCAGACTTATGGGAAACCAGTAACTAAACATTCGAAATAACAGTAATGGAAGGAATGATATGTCTGGTTCAGACTTATGGGAAACCCTGTCCTAAACAATCGGAATAATAGTAATGGGAAGAACGATATGTCTGGTTCAGACATAACGGGAAACACTGTCCTAAACATTCGAAATAATAGTACTGCGAAGAACGATATATCTGGTTCAGACTTATGGGAACCCTTTAACTGAACATTCGGAATAACAGTAATAGAAGGAACGATGTGTCTGGTTCAGACTTATGGAAAACCCATAACTGAACATTCGAAATAACAGTAGTGAGAGAAACGATATGTCAGGTTCATACTTATGTGAAACCCTTAACTGAACATTCAGAATAACAGTAATGGGAGAAATAATATGTCTGGTTCAGACTTATGGGAAACCCTTAACTAAGCATTCGGAATTACATAAATGGGAGGAACGATATGTCTGGTTCAGCCAATCGCCCGTCACATACGGATTATAGGTAGGGCAACAAATGAAAATGGCGTGTACACATACAATACATAGAATGAATGTTCCAGGTGGGAAAACTCCCGAAACAGAATCATACTACTGATAAAGTTGTTATTTTATTCCCGTTAATGATATCCACCAAAAGATAGATATAAGTGGATGGAAGCAGACATCATCATCATCATCAGTTGATAAGATCTCTATGGTGTTGTTTGCTCCACTGTAGTGTATGGAATGTCAACTTGACCTACGCAGTGGTGTGTAGACATGGATTGAGTGTATAATGTGCGAATGATAATAAGGGTTCGTGGTGTTGACAAATGTTCTTTTCTCACACTCATGTATGGCTGGAAGTCATCGACACCAACGACTGTGTACCTTTTCTAAAGTTTAATTGGACGTACACACTCGACAGCACAGATAGTGACAAATCACAGGTTGGCATAATACATCATGGTACAGTGGATAAATGGTCTTGCAATGTTACATGGGCACTCATGTAGAATAATAGTATAAAGGACTGTCAGTAGCCAAGCCCTCAGTATCGCCCATACATATATATCATCTGACTTCACTGACTGAGCACGTCAGCTTATAAACAATATTTCAGATGGCTTCTAAACCTAATCTCGTTTAGCGACGATTCTCCAACATAATGTTCAGCACATATTTTCCCATATAATAATATTGAACCGCTAATAACGGGTTCTCATGTGTAGCAGTGATCTCTGGACTAAACAAGCGATAATACGGGCATCCCTTTTCTCTTCTTGAAAGTCACTACATGTTTGGTTCCAAGATGGCTTCACTCGTGAGCTGTCACTCACGTTTGGATACAGATAATGAATCTGTCCTAAAGTTAGTCATTCATAAAACATTTCATTGCTCTGTAGATTTGATCATGAACAATTGACTGCATTCTACAGGATATAGTGCTGCTAGGAATCGAAGTCGTTTTCATCGAGTCAAATATATTCTCTTAGACATTCAAATCGTACCTATCGAAAATGGTGGCTTCGTACGAGAGTTCATAAGAGTGTCTATTATTACCTTGGTATCAGAAATATGATTCTGCCATTCCTTGGCAATACGAATAAGCACTGGGGTAAAGCATACATGATAGGTCTAGACGACTATCACTTTCCCCACCAATACTGAGATCACTTTTTTTCGGCAACAAGCCGACATAGAAAAACACAGTCCCCATCAGGACGAAGCCAAATCACACCACTCTCTAGCGGCACATCCGCCGAATAGCCTTTGACCTCTCTAGAGACAACAGAACATATAGTTCGACTTAGATATGTAAAGATATACAGATATAAGACAGACTCGTCCTACTCAGACAAACAATACACATAAATTCAGGCCATAGATATTCTGAAGCAAGAACAATCTATTATCACCCAAACAACGAATAAATCGCAGTAAAATGGATTCATCCGCGGAGTTCGATCGAAGAGACGGCACAACTTTCAAGGGAAGTAACTCAATAATGACTTTCCCTTAAGCACTAATTTTGTTTACAAAATATTTGCGAACATAACAAGTATACCAATGTATAATATTGTAAGATATCAAAGACTGCACATAACAGTCTTACCACACCTCCCGGGAAAAAAAAAATGGAACTTTTTTTTTTTTGAAATACATCTAGGAGCAACGTACAATAGGCTCACAACGCATGAATAATGCGCAGATGAAAATATCAGGACTACCTATAACGCCTAATATGAGGCTAAGTCGACTTATGGAGCGACTGGTGAGAATGTGTCTCATAAACTGAGAGAAATTATTTCTCTACAAGTATATTTTTTCCAGGAAGGTGTCATCAAAGTATAATACAATTCTGGCAATTACACAATGCCTAAAAAATTCATATCATCATTTCGTATTAGATATCTTAAATTTATGATTTATGAAGAAAAAATCATCAAAGCACAGCGGTGAATAAACATCAATGAACCGCTATGTAGTGATACAATCATTATATTATTAAATTACAAATGTGTATCTATCATGATATAGAAAAGGAACTACTATAGAACTAGACATATCAAGAAGTCTAAGCCCTAATAGTTATGTGGAATCATGTGGGCATCTTGACAGAATGTCTGCCATCACATTATCTGATCCACGAATAGCTCGCACAGAGAAATGAAAAGGTTGAAGAGCAATTGCATATCGAGTAGACCTCGAGCTCTTCAAATTCTTACTCTGTATAGCAGTAAGAGCTTTTTGGTCGGTTTCTACTATGAAATGTGCGCCTAGAAGGAATCTCTGTAGTTTGAGGATCGACCAAACCATAGCTCACGGTCTAAAACCGAATAATTCCTTTCTGCCGCATTAAGTTTTCTGGAAATATACATTACAGGATGCAGAGTTCCAGAGTACTCTTGCATTAGTGCCGCTCCAATCCCAGTGGATGAAGCATCACTACGAAGAACGAATGTTTTATCTTTAGTGGGTAGCACTAAAATAGGTGGTGTTGAAAACAATGTTTTAATCTTATCCAGAGAGCATTGGCATTCCTGAGACCAGTGGACCACATTAGGCGAACCTTTCTTTAGAAGTGTTGAGAGAGGTGCCATGATAGAGGATAGATTCTGAATGAATCTGCCATAAAATTGAATAAGACCTAACAGACTTCTCACCTGTTTTTTAGTCTTAGGGATTGAGATGTTAAGTATCTTACTAGTATTATGGTCCTCTGTCTTTAGGAAACCATGACCAACTCGGTGGCCTAGGAAAGAAATTTCGCTAAAACCAATATAGGCTTTAGGGGTTTCGCTGTCAGGTTGTGCTCACGCAAAGTAGACAGCAATTCATCTAACCCTGAATAGTGATCTTCCCAAGTATCGCTGAAAAGACAGATGTCGTCTAGATATGCAATGACATCTGACCGATAAGATAGGATTCGGCGCATCATGCGTACGAATGTAGCTGGTGCGTTCATAAGACCGAAAGGCATAAAATTCCATTGGAACAAACCTCTAGGTGTTGAAAAAGCCGTGAGAGGTTTGGCGCGTTCAGATAAAGGAACTTGCCAATATCCTTTAGACAAATCAAGTTTAGTGAAAAAATTAGATTTGGAGAGTCGAGTAAGTAGCTCTTCCAGTAAAGGCATAGGTTCGGCATCGAACTTCGTTACTTGATTCAATTTTCGATAGTCAACGCAAAGACGTATGTTATTGTCTTTTTTACGAACAATAACCATCGGCGAAGAATATGCAGAGGTGGATGGTTCGATTATTTTCAAATCTATCATCTCATCCAACTCTTTCTCGACCTGTGCTTGAAAATGTATAGGTATAGGATAAGGTCTAATCCTAATAGGAGTATGGTCAGTTAGAACAATGTCATGTTCAATGACATGCGTTTGTCCAGGGATGTCAGTGAGTACATCCTGAAATGTTTGCAACATAGTTGAAACTTGTCGCTGTTCTCCTAGAGACAAATCAGGAGAGACAGTAACGTTCTTCCATGATTCACTAGAATGAAGTGGGATCATTGGAAGAGGAAGATTTACATCTGAAAAACTTGTTTCCTCATCCTGTATCACGGACAGTGATGAGTAATGACCATGTTGTACTGGAGAATTGTCCGTTGCCTGGAAAATGGGTTGCAAATAATCCGGACGTTCATGGAATTCCGTAAGCATATTGATGTGGAAGGTTTTATGCTTCCCATCAATATCGACAATATAGTCGACATCGGAAATTTTCGATATTATATCGTACGGACCTTTCCAAGAAATAAGTAATCTGTTTTCCCTACAAGGTAGTAATACAAATGCTTTGTCACCAGGACAAATTTGTCGTAAGCATCTCTTCTTATTGGCAAATTGCCTTGCCTTCTGTTTCGCAAATTCAGAAGAAGAAGTTGCTAATTTGCATGCTTCGATAATTTTTTGTCTCAACGCGATGACATATTCGTAGGATGACTTTGTGTCATCGTCAATATTGTCAGATGTTATGAGATCGTGAAGCAACGACATAGGGCCACGCGGACGCGCGCCAAAGACGAGTTCAAAGGGAGAAAATCCCGTATGTTCATTGGGTACCTCTCTGTAAGCGAAGAGGGCCGCAGGTAAAACTCTGTCCCAGTCTTGAGGATGATCCTCAGTTATCTTCCCCAGTAAGTTTTTAAGTGTTCTATTACGGCGTTCGACCATACCATTAGACATTGGATGGTAGATACTACTTAAAGATCTATCTATCTGCAGAGTAGACATTACTTGAGACATGGTATCTGATATTAGTTGGGTGCCATGGTCTGACAATATCTCTCCGGAGAACCCCAGACGAGAAAATATAAGCCAAAGAGCATCTGCAATATCAGCAGTAGTAATGCTCTTCAGAGGAATAGCCTCTGGCCAACGTGTGCACATATCAACACACGTCAAGATAAACTGATGTCCTCTGGCAGACTTGATCTTAAATGGACCAATTATGTCTATGGCCATTTTTTGGAACGGCCGAATAGGAATGTCCGCCGCCTGAATGGGTGCAGCATGCCGTGGACCTTTGGATTTAACTTCCTGACATACTTTACAAGATCGACAATAAATCCGTATGTCCTTGTTTACCAATGGCCAAAAGAAAGCCGCAAGGACTCTTGACTTAGTACGGGAAAAACCCATGTGTCCAGCACACTGAGAGTCGTGAGCGTGCTGCAAAATTTTAACTCTCAAATTCTTGGGAACCAGGATTTGAGAATGACTTGACGTAATGGAGTCTTGAACCATACGTACAAGTACGCCATTCTTCTTTGTAATCCACGATTTACGACTTGTGTCTTTATTCGGATCACCTTTAGTTGCAAGAATGAAGAATTTCTTCAGAGTGGGATCATCTTCTTGCTGTTTTATAAACGAGTCACGAGAAATTACCAAGGGATTATCTTGGTTATGCACTTCATTATCTTCAGTAGATGAAGTTTGAGGCATATTAAGAGCCTGAGCTCTAGTGACTACAGCGTTAGCAATCTGCATGTTTTGCCTTTCCCACGTGGAAATTCGTTGCGGAGTGCATTCTCTGACTCCGTGAATGCGACCGATGATGAGGTCAGCGATCGGATTCGGAAGAAGACATGCGTATACATCTCCTGTAAAGAAAGGAGTAGCAATCCTAATGATAGCAGTAGAGTATTTCTCTAATGTGCCGCCAAATGTTACACATTTGACTACTTGTCCAGTGGCACGGGAAGGATCTACGAGTGACTGCCTAACACCAATTGTGGTGCATCCAGAATCAAATAGCACAGAGACTGGATTGTTATTCACTAAACCCTTATGTAAGACAAGAGAACCTCTTCCATCATGCGCGACTGATGCCGGAAGAGCAGGAAGAGGATGGCCACAGCTTAAAGTAGACACTGTGGTTGGCTCAAATAACGTTTTGCATTGGGGGCACTGAGATGCTCTCCCAAAATCAAAAGCGGCACATGCCATATTACTAGCATCATTATTACCTTTACTCTGTTTATAGGCTTCATGGGACTCTTGTTGTGCAGAGTTTGCCTGAAAATGTGGTTTATGTCTTTTGTATTGAGATCTACCTCGGTTATTATCACCTCTGTAGTTATTGTTACCTCTATTGTAACCCCTATTTGGGTTTGAGTCATAGTTCCCTTGGTTACCATTATCATATTCATTATAATGAGTATCTCTGTAATTATGATCTTGTTGACTCCAAGACGGATAACCCTGATAGTTTCTATAATTACTTCCTCTACGGAAATTCCTATAATTATGACCACCCCTGTGTCGAGAGCTATCAGCTCGTCTCCAGTTCTTTGAAGAAGAACCCTGAAATGATTGGTTACCTTGGTTTTGATAACTATTATGGTTACCTTTTTTATCAAATCTGTTTTGAGGTCCCTGAAATCTGTGTGAATAATTGGGATTGTATGGTGTTGCTGAAGCAACTGGCATACTCTCCTTAATCTTAGTGTTGCCAAAAGTCACGTCGGGGTGTGCAGTGACATATTGGGAACAATATTCTTCCATTTCTTTTAGAGATTTTGGTTTACGCTCATGTATAAATTCAAGGAAAGGTTTGTTCATACATGACATAATCTTATCTCTGAGCAACAAATCCATAAGTCCTTCATACGTTTTTTCTGTTTTGGAAAGCTCAATCCAACGATCAACTGTGAGACGTGCCTTTGCAGTGAATTCTGAGAATTCTACACCCGTCTCAGGCACCATCGTTTTAAATAAAAGGCGATAGCCTTCCTCACTTAGCTGATAATTTTTTTATCAAAGCCGCCCTAATGACATCATAATTATCCTTATCTGCTTCTCCTACAAGGCATAATCTAGTCAAAGATTCACCTTTCAAGTTTTCTGATAATTGATTAGCGTATTGTGATTTATCCACATTATGTGTACGACAAGAACGTTCAAATCTATCCAGCCAGAATGTAATATCGTCATTGGACTGATTGAACGGTGGAACCTTAACCTTGTAAGTAGAAGGTTTACCATTACCACTAGATGCCTGATTAACATTACTCATACTTGTCAATCTCAATTTCTCCAACTCAAATTCATGTTCTCTTATTGCTTTTTTCTCTTCAGCATCTAATCTTTTTTGTTCAGCATCCCTGTCTAATCTTTTTTGTTCCGCAGCAGCTTCTCTTTCTAATTTTTTTTGTTCAGCTTCACTGTCTAATCTTTTTTGTTCAGCTTCATTGTCTAATCTTTTTTGTTCCGCAGCAGCTTCTCTTTCTAATTTTTTTTTTCAGCTTCAAATCTCCTTTCCTCCACCTGCATCTGTAATTTCTTTTGTTCAGCAGCAGCCTCAGCTTCTCTTTCTAATCTTTTCTCTTCTGCCATAGCTCTTCTCTCTTCTGCAGCTAATGCTTTGTCATATTGAGCAACAGCCCATTGTTCTAATTGTTGACCAGTCTTATCAAGGGCTTTCCCTTGTGTAATGAAGTATTCCAATGTAGACATGATGTCTAACAATAATACTAATCACCTGAAATAATAATAATACCACAAGTTCTTAATGACTTGATTAATCAGTATACTATCTCAATATCTGTGGGTCACAAGCCTTAATAAGGTCTTGTATAACAGTAATAATAATCAGGTACTGGTTTATACCATAATCCAAGTGCAGTGCACAGGCAATTGTGTCTTATGAAATATACCTATATAAAACATATGTCAAACAACAGAATACATAAAGTACAAATAGGACTGACAATACAAGAACGTTTGCAGAAATCAAAATAAATCAAATAGGGAAATCAATGAAAATAATCACTGAATCTGCAAAGAATAACAACACCAATGACGTCACAGTATATGAATATAAATTGTGAATAGAACTGAAAGATAGAAAAGGTTAGACCAACAAATTACAAACAAATCAAAACAAAACTAAAGAACAAAGAAATATTACAAAAATAACAATAATTACAGACTTCACAGCTAACACAAAAGCAACAGTTGTCGCAGCAAATTTTCAATCAAGAAAATTGCACCTATAGAAAACGCCCACAACGGACCCTCTATGACGTGGGATATTCTGTTGTGAGGACGCCGCCCAACCTTAAACACAACCCGCTGACATAGAAACTAACATACTATACAAACAAATAACATGTAAACATAAATATATATAAATTATGTGTATGATAGTATGTGTTGCAAAATAGGCTCAGTTTTACAGTAATGGCAAAGTTATTTTTATGAAAATAAACAAACTGCCACTTTATTCAATTAAACATTCTGGCCTTAAATATTAAAGTTCATATATGGAAAACAAGAAGATCCATCGATGAAAATAGGACTTCTTAGTTCACAAATACTGTCTTCCTGTTAATATTGACAAGAATTGATCCAACTGTTCTGTGAAACTCTGTAATGTCTAATGTAAAAATGTCAACAACGCTGACCTACATACTGCATTCACTTGACAGGTCACGTGACGAAGTGTTGACAAAGAGCAAACCAATACTGCAAGTGTGTCGTATCAGCCACAGGAAACGGTCTAGTATCGGTACTCTGTTGACTTCTGAACTTCTGCGAGGTCAAACCCAGAAAGCTGGTCCACCAGTTGATAAAGTTGTTATTTTATTCCCGTTAATGATATCCACCAAAAGATAGATATAAGTGGATGGAAGCAGACATCATCATCATCATCAGTTGATAAGATCTCTATGGTGTTGTTTGCTCCACTGTAGTGTATGGAATGTCAACTTGACCTACGCAGTGGTGTGTAGACATGGATTGAGTGTATAATGTGCGAATGATAATAAGGGTTCGTGGTGTTGACAAATGTTCTTTTCTCACACTCATGTATGGCTGGAAGTCATCGACACCAACGACTGTGTACCTTTTCTAAAGTTTAATTGGACGTACACACTCGACAGCACAGATAGTGACAAATCACAGGTTGGCATAATACATCATGGTACAGTGGATAAATGGTCTTGCAATGTTACATGGGCACTCATGTAGAATAATAGTATAAAGGACTGTCAGTAGCCAAGCCCTCAGTATCGCCCATACATATATATCATCTGACTTCACTGACTGAGCACGTCAGCTTATAAACAATATTTCAGATGGCTTCTAAACCTAATCTCGTTTAGCGACGATTCTCCAACATAATGTTCAGCACATATTTTCCCATATAATAATATTGAACCGCTAATAACGGGTTCTCATATGTAGCAGTGATCTCTGGACTAAACAAGCGATAATACGGGCATCCCTTTTCTCTTCTTGAAAGTCACTACATGTTTGGTTCCAAGATGGCTTCACTCGTGAGCTGTCACTCACGTTTGGATACAGATAATGAATCTGTCCTAAAGTTAGTCATTCATAAAACATTTCATTGCTCTGTAGATTTGATCATGAACAATTGACTGCATTCTACAGGATATAGTGCTGCTAGGAATCGAAGTCGTTTTCATCGAGTCAAATATATTCTCTTAGACATTCAAATCGTACCTATCGAAAATGGTGGCTTCGTACGAGAGTTCATAAGAGTGTCTATCATTACCTTGGTATCAGAAATATGATTCTGCCATTCCTTGGCAATACGAATAAGCACTGGGGTAAAGCATACACGATAGGTCTAGACGACTATCACTTTCCCCACCAATACTGAGATCACTTTTTTTCGGCAACAAGCCGACATAGAAAAACACAGTCCCCATCAGGACGAAGCCAAATCACACCACTCTCTAGCGGCACATCCGCCGAATAGCCTTTGACCTCTCTAGAGACAACAGAACATATAGTTCGACTTAGATATGTAAAGATATACAGATATAAGACAGACTCGTCCTACTCAGACAAACAATACACATAAATTCAGGCCATAGATATTCTGAAGCAAGAACAATCTATTATCACCCAAACAACGAATAAATCGCAGTAAAATGGATTCATCCGCGGAGTTCGATCGAAGAGACGGCACAACTTTCAAGGGAAGTAACTCAATAATGACTTTCCCTTAAGCACTAATTTTGTTTACAAAATATTTGCGAACATAACAAGTATACCAATGTATAATATTGTAAGATATCAAAGACTGCACGTAACAACTACCATCATCATCATCTTCATTATCATCATCATCCCCGTCATGCCGATCTAATATTTTCTCTCATTTTTTCCCTCTGTTCCTTATTAGCACTCCATATGTTTTTTTAAAGACTTAATAAATACAGTCTCTTTTGTTCCTTTATCCCTGTCAATTATTCTTGCACTTCTAACCCTTCAACTCCCAAAAGGTGTGTATGCGTCCATGAAATACAAATTCCCCCTTCCCTGCGCCATTCGTTCAAGGTCTTTCCTATGCCCCTTCATCTGTTTCGCTGAGTCCGGGGATGTCAGTCTTGTATAATCTTAATTACTTACTTTGCACGACTTGATCATATTTGTTGAAATTTTTTGGCTTGAAATTTCTGCATGAGGGAACACCTGGCCTCAGTCCAAACCCTCCGTAGTCTCCTCCACGACTTACTCCCATTTCAAGCCGCAGTAACACACGGCAGTCCATTCATTCCACTTCCTGTTAGTATTCTCATTGCCTTTAGCCACATTTTGTTTGCAAAAGAGTCTCGTAATGCATGTTGATCAGCCTGTATTTTAGAAATTGGTCGAGTCGTTCAGTGTTTCTTCGATCTAAGAAATGATGCACGACGTTGGACCTACTAACTTCCCAATGCCACAGTTTCTATCCCTAGCACTTGTGGCGGTATAGCTTGTCTTATCTGTCTGGTGTCACGTGTTGTAGTTATTTACTCAACAGCTTTAGGTAGTGATCATGTTGGCACTGACACAAAATCATCATCATTACACTTCAGCTACACAAGAAGCATAGGCTTCCAACTAATTCAAGCCAAGTCTTCCGGTCCTGCGCCATTCGCTCGAGGTCTTCTTTATCTCATTAATTTCTCTTTCCAGTTCTCATCTCCATGTGTTTTTCGACTGTCCTCTACCTATCTAACCCTGGGGATTCCAGAACAAAGACTGCCCTGTAATGCTATCAACTGGTTTCCTCAATGTGTGTCATAACCATTGTCTTCTTCTCATCTTCTGTTCCACTAGCACTTGTCTGGTTCTTGTCATCAGTTCCACATTAGTAATTTTGCCATATCATTTTAATCCTTCCATTCTACCCAATTTTGTATGATTAACAATCTGCCTGAGGAAAATTCTCCGAATCTTTTGGCCGAATACCATCAGCAACCAAGAACTACTTATTCGGAGTAACCAGGAGGACATGCACACCATCATAGCTGGCAGACGCTGGAGTTGGGTTTGTGTTACGCACAAATAATTACTTTTTTCCAAAGTCTTTGTATGATCGTTTTTCGTATGTATGATCATTATTTGACTGAAATGCATGTTATATATATTTTATGGTCAAAGGGACAGAACCCGAAATATCGATACTGCTATTTTTTATGAGTTTACCTCCTCTTGTATAGAGACACGTTCGGTCTATAATGTCTTGAACGAAGCGTGACCATATCTCCTTATTTGGTAGTATCAGTCAACTGTTGTAGATGTTTGAAACCTTTCTTAACGCTTCTGTTCATGTCCATAAAAGGCGCGACTGTGTAAGACTTTTATCTCGAATGTTCTTAGAATCGTCTTATTGTGAACAGCGACTCAGAGATTGTCACTCTGCGCATGTCTCGACTGGGTTGTCGTTTTGTTGTTCCGCCCAGGTCGGGCAGTTGAGAAATGGACTGATTAGCGAGCGGACGCGACTGCGTCTTGTGATTCTCTGAGGGAAATACATTGTCTTTGTGAGTTAGTTAGCTAACTAGACTATTTCCCCCGTATTATTCAAGCCTGCCTGGAGGCATATGTTCATGGTTGATTTTCCGAAATAAGGTAATTCCTCTTGTATCGAACTTTAGGCTATCATCTAGAGGTTCGTCATTTTGTCGCCTTTTTGCTCGCCTGTGTGATTCAAAATGGAGAGGTACTTTGACTAGGATTAAGTCACCGGTATCTTTATACCTGAACTAGTTATATATCTATGGGTCGCTCTAGACCAACAAGACTATTGTCTGTGTTCCAGGATTCATTATATCAGAGATCACGTCCAAGTCAGATGGTTAGACTTAGGAAGGTTATAAAGGTCGAGCTGACCTGTAATCCATGTATGCTACTCACGTGCAGACAGTAAACGGACGTATTGTATACATCTGATCTGCTAGCATCAGGAAGGAATAATTATTATTGTCTATGAACATTAAGGATCTGCAGCTGACCACGGTTGCAGAAGTTATATGTATTATTTATCAAGCTTCGCTATGATATTTGTTTTCCATACAACTATTGAGTATTGACTTCTACATGACTGTCAGTTAACATGAGTTTGAATGCTGCATTCGTTGTACTATGCCGATGATAACATAAGTATCATGACTGTTTTGTGGCGTGCAATAAATGGTATAAACCTAAAGCGAAGTTACCATTTCTATGACTCTACACGTCATGTTGCCTGTGGTGTACCCTGAACTGTTCTACTGCAACACACACACAGCAACAATCTAAACCAGATAAGACACCCACATCTTGCATTGTAATACCTGGTGTCGATAGAGGTGGTAATTTGACGGCATCCTAATTCCACCCTTATCAATTTGCCACGTCCTCAGAAGGGACCCTGATACCATTACAAGAACAGCTATGCTTTGGACTCCAGAAGGAAAGCGAAAGAGAGGCCGACCAAAAACAACTTGGCGGAGAACTGTGGAGGCCGAGATGCAAAGAATGAACCAGAGTTGGGGCACTGTACGAAGGATGGCCCCCGACCGAACAAAGTGGAATCAATTTGTTGCTGCCCTACAAGACGCCACCAAGCGTGATGGCCACTGACTGCTTTGACGGTCGGCGGCTATGGATCAAAGAAGAAGACGATTCTACCCAAACATCTATTAATAAAAGTCTTAATTTCTTAGTTGTTGCTTTTTCTTGTTGTCCATGGCTGTACAAAACACTGACTAGTCTAGACGTTTGAGATTCTGACTGTTGTGTTGGATTTGATTTCTTTTGAAAGCCATATTTTTTCCAGGGCAATTGAAAGCTTGCCATTTGGATTCTTCTTTTACTGACAGTGAAATAAAATGTTAAATATGATAATCAGTAGCAACCGCCTTTTAGTCAAGTATATTTTATTGGAGACCAACATGTAATGTATTAGTAGTTCTTTGCAGGCAAACTAAATGTTATGCAAAACGTAACGGGTATGCAAAGTTTTAGGGTCTCATTGCATACGATAAAAAAGAGGGAAACTTCGAGACCCATCATATTGTTCTTCGAATAACACTAATGATCTTCTGCTTAGCACATTTGTTAAGCGCTTGCGTCATGGTGTCCAAAGAAAAAAATTACTTAATGAGTTTCTTGTCTAACACTCTTTTGTTTCACTTCTTCCAGTGTTATATCTATAGCCTCCTGTCAGACTTCTGGGACACATTTATGTTTAGCTTAAGACAAAAACCCACCAACCTTTAATATCTCCTGAGGCCGCAAGGCTGTATTACGTTTCTCGCCTCCCTTTCATAATACTGATGTATCTTGTTGATGGTTTGTTGTAATTATAAAGATATCTTGGAGGGATGTGCTTGACTCTAGTTAGTGGTTTTTTTTTTTTTGTGCTGTCGTTTTTGTATTTCTTTTTTTTTTCTGTTATTTTTAAAGTTCCTGCAGGGGAAACCCCCCATCCAACCTACCTTCTTGTTTTCCTTGGTATTGGGTTTCAATTTCAATTATTAGTGATGGTTCCCCGGGTTAATACATCATTTTGCGACCTCAGCGTTTTAACACATTGATGGAATTCTTGTAGAGTTTCTTTTTTAGAACTCATCATCATGTGACGTATTCTTTCCAGAACGTTGTCTCCATTACAGCTGCTCTGAACGCATCACGATTCTGGGCAAGTCGACCTGCATCAGCCAAAGACAAGTTCAGACTATCTGTGATGTCCTGGGTCCACCGTCGTCTAGGTCGACCCCTTCCCCTTTTTCCAGGGACCATGCCTTCCATCACTGTTTTTTCCAGGCTATTATGTCTTTTTATATGACCGAAAAATTTCAGCTTCCTTATTGCGATGGTATTTAGGAGCCAATGTTCCTGTACGTTTAGTGAGTGCAGTACTTCTCTGTTGGTCTTTTTTTCTGTCCAGGGTATTCTCAACATCCTTCTGTAGCATTTCATTTCAAATGATGTAATCTTTTTTGCAACTGTTTTATTGAGTGTCCAAGTCTCGCAGCCGTATGTTGCTACTGGGAATATACATGCTCTGATCAGTTGTAACTTTGTTTCTTTGCTTGTGCCTTGCCATAGGTTTTTTCATCTGTATTAGTTTATGTGAAGCAATTGCAAGTCTTCTTTTAATTTCTACTGCACAGTCGCCAGAGCTGTTGATGATTGATCCTAAGTATTCGAATTCATTAACACTTTCCAGTTCTTCGTTATCAATTTCAATTTCTGGTTTGGTCTTTACTTTGTCTGTTGTCAATACTTTGGTCTTCTTGGTGTTTAGGTATAGATTCTGGGCCTCGCTGTGTTTTTTGGTGGACAGAAGCAATTGCAAGTCTTCTTTTAATTTCTACTGCACAGTCGCCAGAGCTGTTGATGATTGATCCTAAGTATTCGAATTCATTAACACTTTCCAGTTCTTCGTTATCAATTTCAATTTCTGGTTTGGTCTTTACTTTGTCTGTTGTCAATACTTTGGTCTTCTTGGTGTTTAGGTATAGATTCTGGGCCTCGCTGTGTTTTTTGGTGGACAGAAGTAATTGTTCAAGTCCTTCTGGGTTGGTCGATAGGAGGAACTATCAGTAAGAAATGGGGGTCAGAGTGGCTAAGAGGTATGGCGTCCGCCTCGAATTCTAGAGGTACTGGGTTCGATTCCCAGTAGAGGGAATATAATTTATGGAATTTTTTTTTTCAGAACCAGTGGTCCTAATGATGTCATACTCCCCCCTGGTCTCATAGTTAGTGTGATCAAATGCCTAGCCGCCTGTCACGGATTTTCCCCTGCTTTGCAGTAGTGGTCCACCATGGCCAAAACGCAAGAGTATCTAAAATGGGTCGTCAAAGGTGTTTACCTTCACACAAGATTACTCTTGGCAGAGGTGTAGATAGAAGGTAATGACGCTTCTATCCCAAGGCAGTTTTCATAAGATATTTCCGAAATCAAGAAGCAATGCTGCATTGGCAGGGCAATTGTTAACTTTATATCGGTCCGCCGCATTTTATGAAGAATTAAGCAATGGTTATAACCCGTTCAAGCCCCCAGCTGGTGTAAATCCAGCGAAATTCCTTGTATAGGTATTTGCTCTCTCTCTCTCTCTCTCTCTCTCTCTCTCTCTCTCTCTCTCTCTATATATATATATATATATATATATATATATATATATATATATATATATATATATATATATATATATATATATATATATATATATATAATAGTCTTGCTCATACGTTCGCTTTCATACATATAATAACCGAATCAACTATGATTGTTATGTTTTAAAATAACATGTAACAAATTTAATAATCAATTAGTTTTAACAGGTTAAAATAGCGATGAAATGGTGATGAATTTTAGATGTAAATCAAATTTCTCGTCATTGAGACTTGGATTGACGATTTAAATTTAAAATTAAAATGTAATGTCCGTTTGCTGGTGTCTTTTACAATCACTTAGCTGGTATGAGTGAGTCATGCAGCCTTGGTTTCGTCAATTCTTTTGTGATGATGACACTTCACAGTCTGATAACTTCGTTCCTCGAACAATCTGATAGTTTCGTTCCACGAACTTTTAGACAAAATAGAAAGAACAAATGCCTCTGCTAAGTACATTTGTGGGCTGCAAATTAACAGGCGCATTGTCTCGCTGTCCAGCCACCAATGTTAGTCTCTCTGAATAGCTAAATTCTTTTTTGAGTATACACAGCGTAACTCAGGGGAGATGATTAGAAATCACCAATATCCTTCTGGGTATTAAACTGGAAAATTTTTTCTTGGATAGCGCGAAATCAATGATTTGCCTGAATTACAAATAACAAGGTACATACGAGGTAGCTTCAAAAAGTTCCCGGAATAAACTACTCATGTTTAAATGAGTGATTATGTCATAGAGATCATAGTTTTATAAGTTAGTAGTGACCTTGAGGAAACGACACGGCTAATGTAACCTTCACATGTACTCTCGAACAGAAGTTACAGAATTTTGTTTGTGTGGTGTGCACGTAGCATCGTCGGAGTTGAAAATGCCCTTGATTGAACAACGTACAAATGTCAAATGTTGCATTTTGCTTGAGAAGTCATCTTCAGAGACAGTAACCTTGCTAAATAAAGCATATGGTGATACCGCACTGAAGAAATCACACGTTTTTGAGTGGCAGAAGCGTTTCCGTGAAGGTTGTGTTATTGTGGCCCCCCTTATGGTCGCTGTTAGCTGGACAAAGGTACTTTACCATCTTATTGTGGCCCTCCTTATAGTCTCTGTTAGCTGGAAAAAGGGACTTTACCATCTTATTGTGGCCCTCCTTATAGTCGCTGTTAGCTGGACAAAGGTACATTACCATCTTATTGTGGCCCCCATTATAGTCACTGTTAGCTGGAAAAAGGTACTTTACCATCTTATTGTTGCCCCCCTTATAGTCGCTGTTAGCTGGACAAAGGTACTTTACCATCTTATTGTGGTACCCCTTATAGACGCTGTTAGCTGGACAAAGGTACCTTACCATCTTATTGTGGCCACCTTATTGTCGCTGTTAGCTGGACAACTTACCATCTTATTGTGGTCGCCCTTATAGTCGTTGTTAGCTGGACAAAGGTACTTTACCATCTTATTGTGGCCCCCTATAGTCGCTGTTAGCTGGACAAAGGTACTTTACCATCTTATTGTGACTCCCCTTATAGTCGCTGTTAGCAGGACAAAGGTACTTTACCATCTTATTGTGGCCCCCCTTATAGTCGCTGTTAGCTGGACAAAGGTACTTTACTATCTAATTGTTACCACCCTTATAGTCGCTATTAGCTGGAAAAAGGTACTTTACCATCTTATTGTGGCCCCCCTTATAATCGCTGTTAGCTGGAAAAAGGTACTTTACCATCTTATTGTGGCTCTCCTTATAGTCGCTGTTAGCTGGACAAAAGTACTTTACCATCTTATTGTGGCCCCCATTATAGTCTCTGTTAGCTGGAAAAAGGTACTTTAACATCTTATTGTGGCCCTCCTTATAGTCGCTGTTAGCTGGACAAAGGTACTTTACCATCTTATTGTGGCCGCACTTATAGTCGCTGTTAGCTGGACAAAGGTACTTTACCATCTTATTGTGGCCCCCGTTCTAGTCGCAGTTAGCTGGAAAAAGGTACTTTACCATCTTATTGTGGCCCTCCTTATAGTCGCTGTTAGCTGGACGAAGGTACTTTGCCATCTTATTGTGGCCCCCCTTATAGTCGCTGTTAGCTGGACAAAGGTACATTACCATCTTATTGTGGCCCCCCTTTATAGTCGCTGTTAGCTGGACAAAGGTACTTTACCATCTTATTGTGGCCCCCCTTATAGTCGCTGTTAGCTGGACAAAGGTACTTTACCATCTTATTGTAGCCCCCCTTATAGTCACTGTTAGCTCGACAAAGGTACTTTACCATCTTATTGTGGCCCCCCTTATAGTCGCTGTTAGCTGGAAAAAGGTACTTTACCATCTTATTGTGGCCCCCCTTATAGTCGCTGTTAGCTGGTCAAAGGTACTTTACCATCTTATTGTGGCCCTCCTTATAGACGCTGTTAGCTGGACGACGGTACTTTACCATCTTATTGTGGCCTCCCTTATAGTCGCTGTTAGCTGGACGACGGTACTTTACCATCTTATTGTGGCCTCCCTTATAGTCGCTGTTAGCTGGTCAAAGGTACTTTACCATCTTATTGTGGCCCTCCTTATAGTCGCTGTTAGCTGGACGACGGTACTTTACCATCTTATTGTGGCCTCCCTTATAGTCGCTGTTAGCTGGAAAAAGGTATTTTACCATCATATTGTGGCCCCACTTATAGTCGCTGTTAGCTGGACAAAGTTACTTTACCATCTTATTGTGGCCCTCCTTATAGTCGCTGTTAGCTGGAAAAAGATACTTTACCATCTTATTGTGGCCTCCCTTATAGTCGCTGTTATCTGGAAAAAGGTACTTTACCATCTTATTGTGGCCCTCCTTATAGTCGCTGTTAGCTGGACGACGGTACTTTACCATCTTATTGTGGCCTCCCTTATAGTCGCTGTTAGCTGGACGACGGTACTTTACCATCTTATTGTGGCCTCCCTTATAGTCGCTGTTAGCTGGAAAAAGTTACTTTACCATCTTATTGTGGCCCTCCTTATAGTCGCTGTTAGCTGGACAAAGGTACTTTACCATCTTATTGTGAACTCCCCCCCCCCCCTTATATTCGCTGTTAGCTGGAAAAAGGTACTTTACCATCTTATTGTGTCCCTCCTTATAGTCGCTGTTAGCTGGACGAAGGTACTTTACCATCTTATTTGTGGCCCCCCTTATAGTCGCTGTTAGCTGGACAAAAGGATTTTACCATCTTATTCCCCCCCCCCCCCCCCATAGTCGCTGTTACCTGGACAAAGGTACTTTACCATCTTATTGTGGCCCCCGTTATAGTCGCGATTAGCTGGACAAAGGTACTTTACCATCTTATTGTGGCCCCCCCTTATAGTCGCTGTTAGATGGACAAAGGTACTTTACCATCTTATTGTGGTACCCTTTATAGACGCTGTTAGCTGGACAAAGGTACTTTACCATCTTATTGTGGCCCCCTTATTGTCGCTGTTAGCTGGACAACTTACCAATTTATTGTGGTCCCCCTTATAGTCGCTGTTAGCTGGACAAAGGTACTTTACCATCTTATTGTGGCCCCCCTATAGTCGCTGTTAGCTTGACAAAGGTACTTTACCATCTTATTGTGACTCCCCTTATAGTCGCTGTTAGCTGGAAAAAGGTACTTTACCATCTTATTGTGGCCTCTCTTATAGTCGATGTTACCTGGACAAAGGTACTTTACTATCTAATTGTGGCCACCCTTATAGTCGCTATTAGCTGGAAAAAGGTACTTTACCATCTTATTGTGGCCCCCCTTATAGTCGCTGTTAGCTTGAAAAAGGTACTTTACCATCTTATTGTGGCCCTCCTTATAGTCGCTGTTAGCTAGACAAAGGTACTTTACCATCTTATTGTGGCCCTCTTATAGTCTCTGTTAGCTGGAGAAAGGTATTTTACCATCTTATTGTGGCCCTTTTTATAGTCGCTGTTAGCTGGACGAAGGTACTTTACCATCTTATTGTGGCCCCCCTTATAGTCGCTGTTAGCTGGACGAAGGTACTTTACCATCTTATTGTGGCCCCCCTTATTGTCGCTGTTAACTGGACAAAGGTACTTTACCATCTTATTGTGGCCTTCCTTATAGTCGCTGTTAGCTGGACAAAGGTACTTTACCATCTTATTGTGGCCCCCGTTATAGTCGCTGTTAGCTGGAAAAAGGTACTTTGCCATCTTATTGTGGCCCCCTTTATAGTCGCTGTTATCTGAAAAAAGGTACTTTATCATCTTATTGTGGCCCTCCTTACAGTCGCTGTTAGCTGGAAAAAGGTACTTTACCATCTTATTTTGCGGCCCCCCCCCCCTTATAGTCTCTGTTAGCTGGAAAAAGTTACTTTACCATCTTATTGTGGCCCTCCTTATAGTCGCTGTTAGCTGGACAAAGGTACTTTACCATCTTATTGTGTCCCTCCTTATAGTCGCTGTTAGCTGGACGAAGGTACTTTACCATCTTATTTGTGGCCCCCCTTATAGTCGCTGTTAGCTGGACAAAGGTATTTTACCATCTTATTCTCTCCCCCCCCCACCTATAGTCGCTGTTACCTGGACAAAGGTACTTTACCATCTTATTGTGGCCTCCGTTATAGTCGCGATTAGCTGGACAAAGGTACTTTACCATCTTATTGTGGCCCCCCTTATAGTCGCTGTTAGCTGGACAAAGGTACTTTACCATCTTATTGTGGCCCCCTTATTGTCGCTGTTAGCTGGACAACTTACCATTTTATTGTGGTCGCCCTTATAGTCGCCGTTAGCTGGACAAAGGTACTTTACCATCTTATTGTGGCCCCCCCTATAGTCGCTGTTAGCTGGACAAAGGTACTTTACCATCTTATTTTGACTCCCCTTATAGTCGCTGTTAGCTGGAAAAAGGTACTTTACCATCTTATTGTGGCCCCCCTTATAGTCGCTGTTAGCTTGAAAAAGGTACTTTACCATCTTATTGTGGCCCTCCTTATAGTTGCTGTTAGCTAGACAAAGGTACTTTACCATCTTATTGTGGCCCTCTTATAGTCTCTGTTAGCTGGAAAAAGGTACTTTACCATCTTATTGTGGCCCTTCTTATAGTCGCTGTTAGCTGGACGAAGGTACTTTACCATCTTATTGTGGCCCCCCTTATAGTCGCTGTTAGCTGGACGAAGGTACTTTACCATCTTATTGTGGCCCCCCTTATTGTCGCTGTTAACTGGACAAAGGTACTTTACCATCTTATTGTGGCCCTCCTTATAGTCGCTGTTAGCTGGACAAAGGTACTTTACCATCTTATTGTGGCCCCCGTTATAGTCGCTGTTAGCTGGAAAAAGGTACTTTATCATCTTATTGTGGCCCTCCTTATAGTCGCTGTTAGCTGGACGAAGGTACTTTGCCATCTTATTGTGGCCCTCCTTTATAGTCGCTGTTAGCTGGACAAAGGTACATTACCATCTTATTATCCCCCCCCCCCCCCTTATAGTCGCTGTTAGCTGGACAAAGGTACTTTACCATCTTGTTTTAGCCCTCCTTATAGTCGCTATTAGCTGGACAAAGGTACTTTACCATCTTATTGTAGCCCCCTTTATAGTCGCTGTTAGCTGGAAAAAGGTATTTTACCATCATATTATGGCCCCACTTATAGTCACTGTTAGCTGGACAAAGTTACTTTACCATCTTATTTTGCCCCCCTTATAGTCGCTGTTAGCTGGACAAAGGTACTTTACCATCTTATTGTGGCCCCCCTTATAGTCGCCGTTAGCTGGAAAAAGGTACTTTACCATCTTATTGTGGCCCCCCCTTATAGCCGCTGTTAGCTGGAGAAAGGTACTTTACCATCTTATTGTAGCCCCCCCTTATAGACGCTGTTAGCTGGAAAAAGGTACTTTACCATCTTATTGTGGCCCCCTTATTGTCGCTGTCAGATCGATAAAGGTACTTTACCATCTTATTGTGGCCCCCCTTATTGTCGCTGTTAGCTGGACAAAGGTACTTTACCATCTTATTGTGGCCCCCCTTATAGTCGCTGTTAACTGGACAAAGGTACTTTACCATCTTATAGTAGCCCCCCTTATAGTCGCTGTTAGCTGGAAAAAGGTACTTTACCATCTTATTGTGGCCCTCCTTATAGTCGCTGTTAGCTGGACGACGGTACTTTACCATCTTATTGTGGCCTCCCTTATAGTCGCTGTTAGCTGGACGACGGTACTTTACCATCTTATTGTGGCCTCCCTTATAGTCGCTGTTAGCTGGTCAAAGGTACTTTACCATCTTATTGTGGCCCTCCTTATAGTCGCTGTTAGCTGGACGACGGTACTTTACCATCTTATTGTGGCCTCCCTTATAGTCGCTGTTAGCTGGAAAAAGGTATTTTACCATCATATTGTGGCCCCACTTATAGTCGCTGTTAGCTGGACAAAGTTACTTTACCATCTTATTGTGGCCCCCTTATTGTCGCTGTTAGCTGGAAAAAAGGTACTTTACCATCTTATTGTGGCCCTCCTTATAGTCGCTGTTAGCTGGAAAAAGATACTTTACCATCTTATTGTGGCCCCCCTTATAGTCGCTGTTATCTGGAAAAAGGTACTTCATCATCTTATTGTGGCCCTCCTTACAGTCGCTGTTAGCTGGAAAAAGGTACTTTACCATCTTATTGTGCGGCCCCCCCCCCCCCCCCCCTTATAGTCTCTGTTAGCTGGAAAAAGTTACTTTACCATCTTATTGTGGCCCTCCTTATAGTCGCTGTTAGCTGGACAAAGGTACTTTACCATCTTATTGTGTCCCTCCTTATAGTCGCTGTTAGCTGGACGAAGGTACTTTACCATCTTATTTGTGGCCCCCCTTATAGTCGCTGTTAGCTGGACAAAGGTATTTTACCATCTTATTCTCTCCCCCCCCCACCTATAGTCGCTGTTACCTGGACAAAGGTACTTTACCATCTTATTGTGGCCTCCGTTATAGTCGCGATTAGCTGGACAAAGGTACTTTACCATCTTATTGTGGCCCCCCCTTATAGTCGCTGTTAGCTGGACAAAGGTACTTTACCATCTTATTGTGGCCCCCTTATTGTCGCTGTTAGCTGGACAACTTACCATTTTATTGTGGTCGCCCTTATAGTCGCCGTTAGCTGGACAAAGGTACTTTACCATCTTATTGTGGCCCCCCCTATAGTCGCTGTTAGCTGGACAAAGGTACTTTACCATCTTATTTTGACTCCCCTTATAGTCGCTGTTAGCTGGAAAAAGGTACTTTACCATCTTATTGTGGCCCCCCCTTATAGTCGCTGTTAGCTTGAAAAAGGTACTTTACCATCTTATTGTGGCCCTCCTTATAGTGGCTGTTAGCTAGACAAAGGTACTTTACCATCTTATTGTGGCCCTCTTATAGTCTCTGTTAGCTGGAAAAAGGTACTTTACCATCTTATTGTGGCCCTTCTTATAGTCGCTGTTAGCTGGACGAAGGTACTTTACCATCTTATTGTGGCCCCCCTTATAGTCGCTGTTAGCTGGACGAAGGTACTTTACCATCTTATTGTGGCCCCCCTTATTGTCGCTGTTAACTGGACAAAGGTACTTTACCATCTTATTGTGGCCCTCCTTATAGTCGCTGTTAGCTGGACAAAGGTACTTTACCATCTTATTGTGGCCCCCGTTATAGTCGCTGTTAGCTGGAAAAAGGTACTTTATCATCTTATTGTGGCCCTCCTTATAGTCGCTGTTAGCTGGACGAAGGTACTTTGCCATCTTATTGTGGCCCTCCTTTATAGTCGCTGTTAGCTGGACAAAGGTACATTACCATCTTATTATGCCCCCCCCCCTTATAGTCGCTGTTAGCTGGACAAAGGTACTTTACCATCTTATTGTGGCCCTCCTTATAGTCGCTATTAGCTGGACAAAGGTACTTTACCATCTTATTGTAGCCCCCTTTATAGTCGCTGTTAGCTGGAAAAAGGTATTTTACCATCATATTATGGCCCCACTTATAGTCACTGTTAGCTGGACAAAGTTACTTTACCATCTTATTTTGCCCCCCTTATAGTCGCTGTTAGCTGGACAAAGGTACTTTACCATCTTATTGTGGCCCCCCTTATAGTCGCCGTTAGCTGGAAAAAGGTACTTTACCATCTTATTGTGGCCCCCCCTTATAGCCGCTGTTAGCTGGAGAAAGGTACTTTACCATCTTATTGTAGCCCCCCCTTATAGACGCTGTTAGCTGGAAAAAGGTACTTTACCATCTTATTGTGGCCCCCTTATTGTCGCTGTCAGATCGATAAAGGTACTTTACCATCTTATTGTGGCCCCCCTTATTGTCGCTGTTAGCTGGACAAAGGTACTTTACCATCTTATTGTGGCCCCCCTTATAGTCGCTGTTAACTGGACAAAGGTACTTTACCATCTTATAGTAGCCCCCCTTATAGTCGCTGTTAGCTGGAAAAAGGTACTTTACCATCTTATTGTGGCCCTCCTTATAGTCGCTGTTAGCTGGACGACGGTACTTTACCATCTTATTGTGGCCTCCCTTATAGTCGCTGTTAGCTGGACGACGGTACTATTGTGGCCCCCCTTATAGTCGCTGTTAGCTGGAAAAAGGTACTTTACCATCTTATTGTGGCCCCCCTTATAGTCGCTGTTAGCTGGACGACGGTACTTTACCATCTTATTGTGGCCTCCCTTATAGTCGCTGTTAGCTGGAAAAAAGGTATTTTACCATCTTATTGTGGCCCTCCTTATAGTCGCTGTTAGCTGGACAAAGTTACTTTACCATCTTATTGTGGCCCCCTTATTGTCGCTGTTAGCTGGAAAAAAGGTACTTTACCATCTTATTGTGGCCCTCCTTATAGTCGCTGTTAGCTGGAAAAAGATACTTTACCATCTTATTGTGGCCCCCCTTATAGTCGCTGTTATCTGGAAAAAGGTACTTCATCATCTTATTGTGGCCCTCCTTACAGTCGCTGTTAGCTGGAAAAAGGTACTTTACCATCTTATTGTGCGGCCCCCCCCCCCTTATAGTCTCTGTTAGCTGGAAAAAGTTACTTTACCATCTTATTGTGGCCCTCCTTATAGTCGCTGTTAGCTGGACAAAGGTACTTTACCATCTTATTGTGCCCCCCCCCCCCCTTATATTCGCTGTTTGCTGGAAAAAGGTACTTTACCATCTTATTGTGTCCCTCCTTATAGTCGCTGTTAGCTGGACGAAGGTACTTTACCATCTTATTTGTGGCCCCCCTTATAGTCGCTGTTAGCTGGACAAAGGTATTTTACCATCTTATTCTCTCCCCCCCCCCCCCCACCTATAGTCGCTGTTACCTGGACAAATGTACTTTACCATCTTATTGTGGCCCCCGTTATAGTCGCGATTAGCTGGACAAAGGTACTTTACCATCTTATTGTGGCCCTCCTTATAGTCGCTGTTAGCTGGACAAAGGTACTTTACCATCTTATTGTGAACTCCCCCCCCCCCTTATATTCGCTGTTAGCTGGAAAAAGGTACTTTACCATCTTATTGTGTCCCTCCTTATAGTCGCTGTTAGCTGGACGAAGGTACTTTACCATCTTATTTGTGGCCCCCCTTATAGTCGCTGTTAGCTGGACAAAAGGATTTTACCATCTTATTCTCCCCCCCCCCCCCCATAGTCGCTGTTACCTGGACAAAGGTACTTTACCATCTTATTGTGGCCCCCGTTATAGTCGCGATTAGCTGGACAAAGGTACTTTACCATCTTATTGTGGCCCCCCCTTATAGTCGCTGTTAGATGGACAAAGGTACTTTACCATCTTATTGTGGTACCCTTTATAGACGCTGTTAGCTGGACAAAGGTACTTTACCATCTTATTGTGGCCCCCTTATTGTCGCTGTTAGCTGGACAACTTACCAATTTATTGTAGTCCCCCTTATAGTCGCTGTTAGCTGGACAAAGGTACTTTACCATCTTATTGTGGCCCCCCTATAGTCGCTGTTAGCTTGACAAAGGTACTTTACCATCTTATTGTGACTCCCCTTATAGTCGCTGTTAGCTGGAAAAAGGTACTTTACCATCTTATTGTGGCCTCTCTTATAGTCGATGTTACCTGGACAAAGGTACTTTACTATCTAATTGTGGCCACCCTTATAGTCGCTATTAGCTGGAAAAAGGTACTTTACCATCTTATTGTGGCCCCCCTTATAGTCGCTGTTAGCTTGAAAAAGGTACTTTACCATCTTATTGTGGCCCTCCTTATAGTCGCTGTTAGCTAGACAAAGGTACTTTACCATCTTATTGTGGCCCTCTTATAGTCTCTGTTAGCTGGAGAAAGGTATTTTACCATCTTATTGTGGCCCTTTTTATAGTCGCTGTTAGCTGGACGAAGGTACTTTACCATCTTATTGTGGCCCCCCTTATAGTCGCTGTTAGCTGGACAAAGGTACTTTACCATCTTATTGTGGCCCCCCTTATTGTCGCTGTTAACTGGACAAAGGTACTTTACCATCTTATTGTGGCCTTCCTTATAGTCGCTGTTAGCTGGACAAAGGTACTTTACCATCTTATTGTGGCCCCCGTTATAGTCGCTGTTAGCTGGAAAAAGGTACTTTACCATCTTATTGTGGCCCCCTTTATAGTCGCTGTTATCTGAAAAAAGGTACTTTATCATCTTATTGTGGCCCTCCTTACAGTCGCTGTTAGCTGGAAAAAGGTACTTTACCATCTTATTTTGCGGCCCTCCCCCCGCGCCCCCCCCCTTATAGTCTCTGTTAGCTGGAAAAAGTTACTTTACCATCTTATTGTGGCCCTCCTTATAGTCGCTGTTAGCTGGACAAAGGTACTTTACCATCTTATTGTGTCCCTCCTTATAGTCGCTGTTAGCTGGACGAAGGTACTTTACCATCTTATTTGTGGCCCCCCTTATAGTCGCTGTTAGCTGGACAAAGGTATTTTACCATCTTATTCTCCCCCCCCCCCCCCCCCCCACCTATAGTCGCTGTTACCTGGACAAAGGTACTTTACCATCTTATTGTGGCCTCCGTTATAGTCGCGATTAGCTGGACAAAGGTACTTTACCATCTTATTGTGGCCCCCCTTATAGTCGCTGTTAGCTGGACAAAGGTACTTTACCATCTTATTGTGGCCCCCCTTATTGTCGCTGTTAGCTGGACAACTTACCATTTTATTGTGGTCGCCCTTATAGTCGCCGTTAGCTGGACAAAGGTACTTTACCATCTTATTGTGGCCCCCCCTATAGTCGCTGTTAGCTGGACAAAGGTACTTTACCATCTTATTTTGACTCCCCTTATAGTCGCTGTTAGCTGGAAAAGGTACTTTACCATCTTATTGTGGCTCCCCCTTATAGTCGCTGTTAGCTTGAAAAAGGTACTTTACCATCTTATTGTGGCCCTCCTTATAGTTGCTGTTAGCTAGACAAAGGTACTTTACCATCTTATTGTGGCCCTCTTATAGTCTCTGTTAGCTGGAAAAAGGTACTTTACCATCTTATTGTGGCCCTTCTTATAGTCGCTGTTAGCTGGACGAAGGTACTTTACCATCTTATTGTGGCCCCCCTTATAGTCGCTGTTAGCTGGACGAAGGTACTTTACCATCTTATTGTGGCCCCCCTTATTGTCGCTGTTAACTGGACAAAGGTACTTTACCATCTTATTGTGGCCCTCCTTATAGTCGCTGTTAGCTGGACAAAGGTACTTTACCATCTTATTGTGGCCCCCGTTATAGTCGCTGTTAGCTGGAAAAAGGTACTTTATCATCTTATTGTGGCCCTCCTTATAGTCGCTGTTAGCTGGACGAAGGTACTTTGCCATCTTATTGTGGCCCTCCTTTATAGTCGCTGTTAGCTGGACAAAGGTACATTACCATCTTATTATGCCCCCCCCCCCTTATAGTCGCTGTTAGCTGGACAAAGGTACTTTACCATCTTATTGTGGCCCTCCTTATAGTCGCTATTAGCTGGACAAAGGTACTTTACCATCTTATTGTAGCCCCCTTTATATTCTCTGTTGGCTGGAAAAGGTATTTTACCATCATATTATGGCCCCACTTATAGTCACTGTTAGCTGGACAAAGTTACTTTACCATCTTATTTTGCCCCCCTTATAGTCGCTGTTAGCTGGACAAAGGTACTTTACCATCTTATTGTGGCCCCCCTTATAGTCGCCGTTAGCTGGAAAAAGGTACTTTACCATCTTATTGTGGCCCCCCCTTATAGCCGCTGTTAGCTGGAGAAAGGTACTTTACCATCTTATTGTAGCCCCCCCTTATAGACGCTGTTAGCTGGAAAAAGGTACTTTACCATCTTATTGTGGCCCCCTTATTGTCGCTGTCAGATCGATAAAGGTACTTTACCATCTTATTGTGGCCCCCCTTATTGTCGCTGTTAGCTGGACAAAGGTACTTTACCATCTTATTGTGGCCCCCCTTATAGTCGCTGTTAACTGGACAAAGGTACTTTACCATCTTATAGTAGCCCCCCTTATAGTCGCTGTTAGCTGGAAAAAGGTACTTTACCATCTTATTGTGGCCCTCCTTATAGTCGCTGTTAGCTGGACGACGGTACTTTACCATCTTATTGTGGCCTCCCTTATAGTCGCTGTTAGCTGGACGACGGTACTTTACCATCTTATTGTGGCCTCCCTTATAGTCGCTGTTAGCTGGTCAAAGGTACTTTACCATCTTATTGTGGCCCTCCTTATAGTCGCTGTTAGCTGGACGACGGTACTTTACCATCTTATTGTGGCCTCCCTTATAGTCGCTGTTAGCTGGAAAAAGGTATTTTACCATCATATTGTGGCCCCACTTATAGTCGCTGTTAGCTGGACAAAGTTACTTTACCATCTTATTGTGGCCCCCTTATTGTCGCTGTTAGCTGGAAAAAAGGTACTTTACCATCTTATTGTGGCCCTCCTTATAGTCGCTGTTAGCTGGAAAAAGATACTTTACCATCTTATTGTGGCCCCCCTTATAGTCGCTGTTATCTGGAAAAAGGTACTTCATCATCTTATTGTGGCCCTCCTTACAGTCGCTGTTAGCTGGAAAAAGGTACTTTACCATCTTATTGTGCGGCCCCCCCCCCCTTATAGTCTCTGTTAGCTGGAAAAAGTTACTTTACCATCTTATTGTGGCCCTCCTTATAGTCGCTGTTAGCTGGACAAAGGTACTTTACCATCTTATTGTGCCCCCCCCCCCCCCTTATATTCGCTGTTTGCTGGAAAAAGGTACTTTACCATCTTATTGTGTCCCTCCTTATAGTCGCTGTTAGCTGGACGAAGGTACTTTACCATCTTATTTGTGGCCCCCCTTATAGTCGCTGTTAGCTGGACAAAGGTATTTTACCATCTTATTCTCTCCCCCCCCCCCCACCTATAGTCGCTGTTACCTGGACAAATGTACTTTACCATCTTATTGTGGCCCCCGTTATAGTCGCGATTAGCTGGACAAAGGTACTTTACCATCTTATTGTGGCCCCCCTTATAGTCGCTGTTAGCTGGACAAAGGTACTTTACCATCTTATTGTGGCCCCCTTATTGTCGCTGCTAGCTGGACAACTTACCATTTTATTGTGGTCGCCCTTATAGTCGCCGTTAGCTGGACAAAGGTACTTTACCATCTTATTGTGGCCCCCCTATAGTCGCTGTTAGCTGGACAAAGGTACTTTACCATCTTATTTTGACTCCCCTTATAGTCGCTGTTAGCTGGAAAAAGGTACTTTACCATCTTATTGTGGCCCCCCTTATAGTCGCTGTTAGCTTGGAAAAGGTACTTTACCATCTTATTGTGGCCCTCCTTATAGTTGCTGTTAGCTAGACAAAGGTACTTTACCATCTTATTGTGGCCCTTCTTATAGCCGCTGTTAGCTGGAGAAAGGTACTTTACCATCTTATTGTAGCCCCCTTATAGACGCTGTTAGCTGGAAAAAGGTACTTTACCATCTTATTGTGGCCCCCTTATTGTCGCTGTCAGATCGATAAAGGTACTTTACCAGCTTATTGTGGCCCCCCTTATAGTCGCTGTTAACTGGACAAAGGTACTTTACCATCTTATAGTAGCCCCCCTTATAGTCGCTGTTAGCTGGTCAAAGGTACTTTACCATCTTATTGTGGCCCTCCTTATAGTCGCTGTTAGCTGGACGACGGAACTTTACCATCTTATTGTGGCCCTCCTTATAGTCACTGTTAGCAGGACGACGGTACTTTGCCGTTTTATTGTGGCCTCCCTTATAGTCGCTGTTAGCTGGAAAAAGGTATTTTACCATCATATTGTGGCCCCACTTACAGTCGCTGTTAGCTGCACAAAGTTACTTTGCCATCTTATTGTGGCCCCCTTATTGTCGCTGTTAGCTGGATAAAGGTACTTTACCATCTTGTTGAATCCCCCCCTCTTATAGTCGCTGTTAGCTGGACAAAGGTACTTTACCATCTTATTGTGGCCCCCTTATTGTCGCTGTTAGCTGGATAAAGGTACTATACCATCTTATTGTGGCCCCCCTTATAGTCACTGTTAGCTGGACAAAGGTACTTTACCATCTTATTGTGGCCCCCCTTATAGTCTCTGTTAGCTGGTCAAAGGTACTTTACCATCTTATTGTGGCCCTCCTTATAGTCGCCGTTAGCTGGTCAAAGGTACTTTACCATCTTATTGTGGCCCCCCTTATAGTCTCTGTTAACTCGAAAAAGGTACTTTACCATCTTATTGTGGCCCTCCTTATAGTCGCTGTTAGCTGGTCAAAGGTACTTTACCATCTTATTGTGGCCCCCCTTTTATTCGCTGTTAGCTGGACAAAAGTACTTTACCATCTTATTGTGGCTTCCCTTATAGTCGCTGTTAGCTGGACAAAGGTACTTTACCATTTTATTATGGCCCCCCTTATAGTCGCTGTTAGCTGGATAAAGGTACTTTACCATCTTATTGTGGCCCCCCTTATAGTCGCTGTTAGCTGGACAAAGGTACTTTACCATCTTATTGTGGCCCTCCTTATAGTCGCTGTTAGCTGGACGAAGGTACTTTACCATCTTATTGTAGCCCCCCTTATAGTCGCTGTTAGCTTGACAAAGGTACTTTACCATCTTATTATGGCTCCCCTTATAGTCGCTGTTAGTTGGACAAAGGTACTTTACCATCTTATTGTGGCCCCCCTTATAGTCGCTGTTAGCTGGACAAAGGTACTTTACCATCTTATTGTGGCTCCCCTTATAGTCGCTGTTAGCTAGACAAAGGTACTTTACCATCTTATTGGGGCCCCCTTATAGTCGCTGTTAGCTGTAGAAAGTTACTTTATCATCTTTTTAGGGCCCCCTTATAGTCGCTGTTAGCTGGACAAAGGTACGTTTCCATTTTATTGTGCCCCCCCCCCCCCCTTTATAGTCGCTGTTAGCTGGACAAAGGTACTTTACCATCTTATTGTGGCCCCCCGTATAGTCACTTTTAGCTGGACAAAGGTTCTTTACCATCTTATTGTGGCCCCCCTTATAGTCACTGTTAGCTGGACAAAGGTACTCTACCGTCTTATTGGGGCCCCCCTTATAGTCGCTGTTAGCTGGACAAAGGTACTTTACCATCTTATTGTGGCCCCCATTCCCCCTTATAGTCACTGTTAGCTGGACAAAGGTACTTTACCATATTATTGTGGCCCCCGCCCCCTATAGTCACTGTTAGCTGGACAATAGGTACTTTACCGTCTTATTGTGGCCCCCCCTTATAGTCGCTGTTAGCTGGACAAAGGTACTTTACCATCTTATTGTGGCCCTCCTTATAGTCGCTGTTAGCTGGACAAAGGTACTTTATCATCTTATTTTTGCCTCCTTGAGATATGGCATTACCCCCATGGGGGACCTTATGCCCCACGTAGAGAACCACTGCTTTAATATTTTTTTTAAAAATATAAATTTAGGCGCTTTCCCCTAGTCGACGCCCGATGCTTCCTCACCCCTTGCTCCAACCCAAAAGACGGCCTGAATGTAACAAAAAAGATGAGTTAAATGCTCATTACTGTGCTTTTAAAATCTTTAAAGACGAAACACGGGGCAGCTTAACCTTGAAAAATATGTTAATCCTTTTTTTTTCTCATCACATCATGAGGCCTGCCTAATGAAGAGAAACTTTTCTGAAACATCCCATAACTACTACAACCGGTTTCTAACACAATTATTTCGTAGTTATTTTACACCTTGTTGTCACCTGTCGTCCTCATCTCGCCTACTTTGTCCTAATACTCACACATGGGTTGGAAGTATGTTGAATGCATACATCTTATCATGCGTGAGCAGTATTAGAATGTGTAAATGCATGTCGTATCAATCTTCTTCTTTTCCCCTTTTTGTTCCTTATTGGAGAAAGGCACCATCATTAAAGCTGGTCTCCCCTTACAGGAAGGCTGCATCAAAGCATTCATAGGTGATCTTGCAGTGGTGATTTTTGCGTCAGTTTGTTGTGTATGTTGAGTTTGCCAGCCTCATGCACAACCTGGTATTAGTCACCTTTTATGAAACACCTCAGGGAACGGTAGTCCTTTTCTTACTGTGTTTCCTCACAAACAACCACGTGGAACTACACGAGGCAGTTTGCAGTATCAATCTATGAACCAATCAATCAAATAATCAATCAATACCCGTTAGAATCCCAAGGCCTGCAACAAACACATGCCAAGTCTCCTATCATGTATCATCAGCTGACGGTCTGTCCATGTGTTTTCATGTCTGTCTCCAGCTCTCTTCTCCATATCTTCTTCGGTCTGCCTCTAAGTTTTTTTTACCCTGAGAATTCCAGAGCAAGGACTGGCTTGTAATGCTAACAGCAGGTTTTCTTAATTTGAACTAAAATATAGCCTTATTCCCCCCCCCCCTTTTCCCTTTTTTTTAATTAAAAAAGACAAAGAGAGAAACAGAGACAATAAGAGATTTGTGATGGTGCTAATGTACACATTCATAATACTTCGAATGCAAGTTTGACTGCCAAGACACCGCGCTGAGAGAAAATAAAAAACAAAATATTATTCAGGCTTGCGTGCCCAATTCTCTTTAAAAATATTTTCCTATTACGTTTTCAACTTGAGCGTCTCATAATTCTGTCTATACCTTCATAAATCCTAATTTCTTTCACTCCTACAACATCCATACGACGCAAAGAATGAGAACAACTGTATTTGGGAATCCAACGACTTAGTGTGTCAGCCATGTTGGGCCGTATATTAAAATAATTGCTCCCACTGCTGTGATAACTTTCTAAGTTCGTTCAGGATTTTATCCCGCGCCCAGTAACTCAGGCACTCTTCTAAGCATAGACCTCCAGGATAGGCACGAATACACGGGTAGGCTGTGCTGTAAAAGCGCCCCAGGACGGCAGTGAAATAATGATACACCTGGTGTTTATATTTCATGGTACTCAGCAACAGCTTGTCCTCGTGATGTAAGACGTGAATACAGAATTTCAGTAACGGGTCTATGGTCGGAATAATTATTTTCTATTCCACGTTGTATAGAGAGAAAGGATGAGGGTTCATGTTTTAACAGGTACCCTCACAGGTTCTCTCACAGGTACCCTCACAGGTTCTGTTGAAATGGAATGTTTCTCAGCTTGTAATTCCCTGTTTCTGTGAGGAAATTTTAAACGCTGATTCTGAAGGAAGTTTCTCAACGTCTGAATTAGACAGACAGACAGGCATATAGATAGATAGTTAGATAGATAGATAGATAGATAAATAAATAAATAGATAGATAGATAGATAGATAGATAGATAGATAGATAGATAGATAGATAGATAGATAGATAGATAGATAGATAGATAGATAGATAGATAGATAGATAGATAGATAGATAGATAGATAGATAGATAGATAGATAGATAGATAGATAGATAGATAGATAGATAGATAGATAGATAGATAGATAGATAGATAGATTGTTGCTGAGTTATTTGCCGGTTGAAGATCATGCACTGAGTATGGTTACTTTAGTGATCTCTTGTTAATCGTGCCTTGTTTAGTATTACGCGAATTAGGGTGAAGGTGTTCATACAACTCAGTAGCATGGTATGAAGAAGTAGTTCATGTAACTTGAACTCAGCAACATTAATGAAGTAATTAATGCCTTCAGATTGAGTCCGTAATATTTAATCACATGTACACACAGGATGATCATTTCAAATAGGAACAGAACATAAGTCCTTATAAGTCATGCATAAATTAATCAATAACGTAGACTGCTGGTTTACGTGTCAATGTCCGTTTAAGGATACAATGCAGTATTGTCGTCAGAACATCACAGCTATATGCACGCGCAGCTAGACATGGCTACCTGCCGACAGTGAGACTGCGAGTCTGAATAATTCATACGAATTTGACGATTATTCTCCTCCTTCTGAGAATTCTAGTTAAATACTAACCTCCATAAATTTTCCTCTCATATAGAGTTCTAGGACTGACCCTGGTCCATCAAAAATGCACATATAAATGGCTATATCATGCCATTGAATTGGAAGGTTAGAAAAACGCAGCTATTCAGCTTGGCGGTCAAGTAACAAAGGTGTAAAGGGCAATTTTTACTATCTTGCAATATAATACATTTATATTCTTATTATGTTCGCAAATATTTTGTAAGCAAAGTATTTCCTTTTTAAGTGCTTAAGGAGAAGTCATTTTTGGGTTGCTTCCCTTGAAAATAGTTCTGTCATCTTCGATCGGACTCCGCAGACGACTCTAGGCCTACTGCGATTTATTCTGTGGCTGGGTAGGAATAGATTGTTCTTGCTTCAGTATATCTATGGCCTGCATTTATACGTAGTGTTTGTATGAGTAGGACGAGTCTGTCTTATATATGGATATCTTTGCATTTCTAAGTCGAACTAATTTGGTTGTCGCTAGAAAAGGTCAAAGGCTAGGCAGCGGAAGTATCGCTAGCAAAGGGTGTGATCCATGGCTGTCATCCTGTGAGGATGCCGAGTTTTGTTGTAGCAGGCTTTTTGCCGAAATAGTGATCTATATATGGATGGGGAAAAGTGATAATCATTTAGACATGTTGTATGTACTTTACCCCAGTGTTTATTCTCTTTTGCCAAGGAATGGCAAAGTTATATTTCGCATAAAAAGGTAAAACCACAATTTATTATGAACTTGGGCTTCGCCATCGTTGTTGATAAGCAGATGCACAGTGGTACTTTTAAAAAGAATATCCATTCAAAGGAAGAAGACATTCCTATGTATCAGCACTGGATTGTATGATATTATTCAATTACCTCTATGAGAGAACCTATGAAGAAATGAGGACATTTAATGAATGACTAATTTTGGTCTATATTCTATAGTGAGTGAAGCTCACGAGAGAGAGAACAGCCATGTTGAAATTCATATACTTTGTATTTATCGAGTGAGAAAAAGGGATGCCTGTACTATCGCTCGATGAACCAAGAGATCACTGCTACATGTGAGAACCCATGTCTGGGATTCCTATATTATGAAATATATATATATTGAACTTTACGTGAAGGAATATTCGCTAGACGAGGTTAGGTCTAGGAGCCTTCCTATGTATTGGTTATGGTCTGACGTGCCCAGTCAGTAAAGCCAGATGATTTACATGATGGAACGCTGAATGCTTATTTACGAATGCTCCATTATGATATTTGCCAAGCATGAATGCTAACTTAAGATGATATTCCTGTGATCAACATTATACTGTCTATGTCGACATTTGTTCCTGTAACCATACACGTACTGTCCAAGTGTGCGTCCCATTAAATGTTATAAAAAGACCACCGTAGTTCCAGTACTTCTTGAATTCGAACAGTGTGAGTATGAGTGATGTACTACCAACCTGTCAACTCTATCGAATCATTCTACCATTCGCGTACTGACATTCAGATACACACTCATTGTTTACACTCACATTCTTGTCGGAGCCTCATCACGTTCCAGGACAAGATGACCTGTATGACCAAAACTGTGCTGGGTTTGATGAGTTGACAATCGTTACACTTTACTACACCAGTCCCAACATCTACATTTATCCACTGGTGGACATTCACATCATTTAGCAAATAAAGCATGATTCAACAACTAGTAGCCAGTATGAGTTAACAACTACACAAAGAAAGAGTTTAACAACTGGTGTGCCAGCTTCCTGGGTCAACCTGCACAGTGACCATATTGAGAAGTAAACTACTGAGACCAGACGTTCCTTGGGGTCTGTTACGACACACAAATACATCAGCAGTACAACTCTACAGTGATGTCAGCGTGACCTGTCCTGTCGAGAGTATGCAGTAACTAGGTCAGGGTTTGTTGACATTTGGTTCATTGGACATTTGCCATACAACTGACAGTGTTACACAGCAAGCTTGGTTGAAACATAGAACATTACACATCAGGACTGGAGAATATTTGACAGTGTTTGCGAAAGAAAATGTTATTGAACTGAGAAGTCCTACATTGATTGTTATCATTCAAATCAACGATGGAGCTTCTATTTCTGTGTTGAATTTAAAATAATTAGACCAGAAGTATTTGTTTAATAAAGTACCACAGTACTGTACTATTAGGCAGTGTAACTGAGCCTTCATTCCAACACATTCTTTCTGCAACACTCTATTTACATCATATTGCCATACTATTTATGCATTTATGTATTTATGTTTAACTATTTATATGTGATATTTGTTTGTATCCAGCGGGTTGTTGTTTCGGTTGGGCGGTGTCACACAGCAGAGTATCCCACGTAATAGAGGGTCTGATGTGTGCGTTTCTATAGGTGCAATTTTCTTCATTGAAAATTTGCTGCGACAGCTGTTGCTATTAGTGTTAGCTGTGAAGTCTGTACTCATTGTTGTTTTTGTAATATTCCTCTGTTCTTTAGTTTGTTTTGATTTGTTTGTAATTTGTTGGTCTACCCTATTCTATCTTTCAGTTCTATTCTCAATTTATATTTATATACTGTGGCGTTATTTGTATTTGTTATCCTCTTGCGGTTTATCTTTTATTGTTTTTCCCATTTGATTTATTTCATTTCCGCAAATGTTTTCATGTTTTTCTGTATAACTGTTTTGTTTTGTGCCTGATCGACATACACTATTTAAAATATAGTTGATCATATAAATTGATGTACAAGAATCAACTGATAGTTAATTACTATTACTAAAGGTACACAGTTGATGATATAAAACACTATTTCTGGTGCACTGCACTTATATTATAGAGTGAACCAGCAACTTATAGCTGTTATTATATAAGGATTTATACAAGACCTTTGTAAGGCTTGTTTCCCACAGTGATTGGGATAGTTAAGTACTATTTTTCACAGGTTACAAAGTTATCATACAAAGTCTTTGATTAAGACTAAGAAAGTAAATTTATTTACTTTTGCAAATTACTGATCTTATTAGACAAGATGTCTACCTTGGATTATTTTATCACACAAGGCAGGGCTCTTGATAAGACTGGTCAGCAGTTAGAAGAATGGGCAGTTGCTCAATATGACAAAGCATTGGCTGCTGAAGAAAGAAAAGCATTGATTGAAGAAAAGAAATTAGAAGCTGAGGAAAGAAAATTACAAAGAGAGGATGAACAAAAGAAATTGCAGATACAGACTGATGAAAAAAGATTCCAGATGGAAATGGAAAAAGAGAAAAGAAAAGATGAAGCTGCTGCTGAAGAGAAAAAATTACAGGCTGCTGCTGAAGAGAGAAAATTACAAGCTGAAGCTCAAGAAAAAAAAGCAATAAGAGAACATGAACACCAAAAAGAACTTTTAGCATTTGAGTTAGAAAAGTTAAAGTTAACAAACATAAGTAATGTTAATCAAGCATCTAGTGGTAATGGTAAACCCTTTACTTACAAGGTCAAGGTACCAGCGTTCAACCCTTCCAGTGATGACATAACATTCTGGCTAAACAGATTTGAACGCTCGTGTCGAGCACATAATGTGGACAAATCACAATATGCTAACCAGTTATCAGAAAATCTGAAAGGTGATTCTCTGACTAGTTTAAGTTTGGTTGAAGAGGCTGACAAAGATAACTATGATGTTATTAGGGCAGCCTTATTAAAGAAGTATCAGTTGTCTGAAGAGGGTTATCGGAAGTTGTTTAAGACAATGGTGCCTGAGGCAGGTGTAGAATTCTCAGAATTCATTGCAAGGACACGACTTACATTTGATCGTTGGATTGAGCTATCCAAAACAGAAAAGACTTATGAAGCCCTTATGGACTTGATACTCAGAGACAAGATTATGTCAAGTATAAATAAACCTTTCCTCGAATTCTTACATGAGCGTAAACCTAAGTCTCTAAAAGAAATGGAACAGTATTGTACCCAATACGTCACTGCACATCCGGACGTAGCCATTAGCAACAGTAAGGTTAAAGAAGGTATGCCAGTTGCTTCTGCAACACCATACAACCCTAATCACTCTCACAAATTCCAAGGACCTCAAAATAGGTTTAATAAAAAAGGTAACTATTACAGTTATCAGAACCAAGGTAACCAATCATTTCAGGGTTCTTCTTCGAATACCTGGAGAAGAGCTGACAGCCCTCGATTCAGGGGTGGTCATAATTACAGGAACTTTCGCAAAGGAAGTCATTCTAGAAACTATCCAAGTTTTCCTTCATGGAGACAACAGGATCATAATTACCGAGATACTCATTTTAATGAATATGATGATAGTAACCAAAGGAGCTATGATTCAAACCCGAGTAGAGGTTATAATAGTGGAAACAATGATAAGTACAGAGGCAATAATAACAGAGGTAGAGCACAATTCAAAAAACATAAAGCTCATTACCAGGCGAACTCTGCACAGCAAGAGTCCCACGAAGCCTATAAACAAAATAAAGATAATGATGACTCTAATAATATGGCATGTGCCGCTTTTGATTTTGGGAGAGCATCTCAGTGCCCCCAATGCAAAACATTATTTGAGCCAACCACAGTGTCTACTTTAAGCTGTGGCCATCCTCTTCCCGCTCTTCCTGCGTCAATCGCGCATGATGGGAGAGGTTCTCTTGTCTTACACAAAGGTTTAGTAAATGACAATCCAGTCTCAGTACTTTTTGATTCTGGATGCACAACTATTGGGGTTAGGCAGTCACTCATAGATCCTTCTCATTCTACAGGCAAAGTAGTCAAATGCGTAACATTTGGCGGCACCATAGAGAAATACTCTACCGCTATCATTAGGATTGCTACTCCTTTCTTCACAGGAGATGTACACGCATGTCTTTTGCCGGATCCGATCGCTGATCTTATCATCGGTCGCATTCACGGAGTCAAAGAATGCACTCCGGAGCAAATTTCCGTTTGGGAAAATCAAAATATGCAATCTGCTAATGCAGTAGTCACTAGAGCTCAAGCTCTCAATATGCCTGAAACTTCATCTGTTGAAGATAATGAAGTGCATAACCAAGATGATCCCTTGGTAATTTCTCGTGACTCGTTTATAAAACAACAAGAAGAAGATCCGACTCTTAAGAAATTCTTCACTCTTGTAACGAAAGGTGATCCGAATAAAGATTCAAATTGTAAATCTTGGATTACAATGAAGAATGGCGTACTTGTACGTATGGTGCAAGACTCCACTAAGTCAAGTCATTCTCAGATTCTTGTACCCAAGAATTTGAGAGTTAAGATCTTACAACATGCACACGACTCTCAGTGTGCTGGTCACATGGGTTTTTCCCGTACTAAGTCAAGAGTTCTTGCGGCTTTCTTTTGGCCTTTTGTGAACAAGGACATACGGATCTATTGTCGATCCTGTAAAGTATGTCAAGAAGTCAAATCCAAAGGTCCTCGTCATGCTGCGCCTATTCAGGCTGCAGATATTCCTATTCGTCCATTCCAGAAAATGGCGATAGACATCATTGGTCCATTCAAGATCAAATCTGCTAGAGGACATCAGTTTATCTTAACGTGTGTAGACATGTGCACACGTTGGCCAGAGGCTATCCCTCTAAAGAGCATTACTACCGCTGACATTGCAGATGCTCTTTGGCTTATATTTTCTCGGCTGGGATTCCCCGGAGAAATATTATCAGATCATGGCACCCAACTGATATCGGATACCATGTCTCAAGTAATGTCTACTCTACAGATAGAGAGATCTTTGAGTAGCATCTATCATCCTATGTCCAATGGGATGGTCGAGCGACTAAATAGAACACTTAAGAACTTATTAGGGAAGATAACTGAGGATCATCCTCAGGATTGGGATAGGGTTTTACCCGCGGCCCTCTTCGCGTACAGAGAGGTCCCCAATGAACATACAGGGTTTTCGCCCTTTGAACTTGTCTTTGGCGCGCGACCGCGCGGCCCAATGTCTTTGCTGCATGATCTTATAACAGCTGACAATATTGACGATGACACAAAATCTTCTTACGAGTATGTCATCGCGCTGAGACAAAAGATTATCGAAGCATGCAAATTGGCAACGTCCTCTTCTGAGTTTGCTAAGCAGAAGGCAAGACAATTTGCTAATAAGAAGAGAACTTTACGACAACTTTGTCCTGGTGACAAAGCATTTGTTTTGCTACCTTGTCGTGAAAATAGACTCCTTATTAGTTGGAAAGGTCCGTACGATATAATATCGAAAATTTCAGATGTTGACTACATCGTCGATATTAACGGGAAGCATAAAACCTTCCACATCAATATGCTTACGGAGTTCCATGAACGTCCTGACTATCTACAGCCTATTTTCCAGGCAACGGACGATTCTCATGTCAAACATGGTCATTACTCATCACTGTCTGTAATACAGGATGAGGAAACAAGTTTTTCGGATGTTAATCTCCCGCTTCCAATGATCCCACTTCATTCTAGTGAATCATGGAAAGACGTTACTGTTTCTCCTGATTTGTCTCTAGGAGAACGGCGACAAGTTTCGTCTATGTTACAAACATTTCAGGATGTCCTCACTGACATCCCTGGACAAACTCATGTCATTGAGCATGACATTGTTCTAACTGAACATACTCCAATTAGGGTTAGGCCTTATCCTATCCCTATACATTTCCAAACACAGGTTGAAAAGGAGTTGGATGAAATGATAGATTTACAAATAATCGAACCATCCACTTCTGCATATTCTTCGCCGATGGTTATTGTTCGAAAAAAAGACAATAACATACGTCTTTGCGTTGACTATCGCAAATTGAATCAAGTTACGAAGTTCGATGCTGAACCTATGCCTTTACTAGAAGAGTTACTTACTCGTCTTTCTAAATCGCATTTTTTCACTAAACTTGATTTGTCTAAAGGATATTGGCAAGTTCCATTATCCGAACGCGCCAACCTCTTACCGCTTTCTCTACTCCCAGAGGCCTTTTCCAATGGAATTTTATGCCTTTCGGCCTTATGAACGCACCAGCTACATTTGTACGCATGATGCGTCGAATCCTATCGTATCGGTCAGATGTCATTGCTTATCTAGACGACATCTGTCTTTTCAGCGATACTTGGGAAGATCACTATTCAGGATTAGTTGAATTATTATCAACTCTGCGTGAGTATAACCTGACAGCAAAACCATCTAAAGCTTGTATTGGCTTTAGCGAAATTGCTTTCTTAGGCCATCGAGTAGGTCACGGTTTCTTGAAGACAGAAGACCATAATATCACTAAGATACTTAACATCTCTATCCCTAGGACTAAAAAGCAAGTGCGAAGTCTTTTAGGTCTCATACAATTTTATGGACGTTTCATTCCGAATCTGTCCTCTATCATGGCACCTCTCTCTACACTATTAAAGAAAGGGTCGCCTAACATGGTTCACTGGTCTCATGAATGCCAATCTTCACTAGAGAAGATCAAAACTATGTTTTCATCACCACCTATTTTAGTGTTACCTACAACAGATAAGACATTTGTTCTTCGTAGTGACGCTTCATCCACTGGGATTGGAGCGGCACTAATGCAAGAGTACTCTGGAACTCTGCATCCTGTAATGTACATATCCAGAAAACTTAATGCTGCAGAAAGGAATTACTCGGTTTTAGACCGTGAATTATTGGCAATGGTTTGGTCAATTCTCAAACTCCAAAGATTCCTTCTGGGCGCGCATTTCGTAGTGGAAACTGACCAAAAAGCTCTTACGGCTATCCAAAGTAAGAACTTGAAGAGCTCGAGATCAACTCGATACGCAATCGCTCTTCAACCTTTTCATTTTTCGGTACGAGCTATCCGTGGTTCAGAAAATGTGATGGCGGACATTCTGTCCAGATGCCCACATGATGCCACTTAACTGTTAAATATTGGATCTTTTTAATATGTATAACTTTACAACAGTTATTTTTTGTTTCTTTACTAAGATACACATTTGTAATTTAATAATAGAATGATGGTATCGCTACTTAGCGGTTTATTGATGTTAATTCACCGCTGTTCTTTGATGATTGTTTCTTCATAAATCATAAATTTAAGATTGTAGTGTGAATTTTTGGTATGCATTGTATAATTACCAGAATTGTATTATACGTACATCACACCTTCCTGGAAACATTTATTCGTAGGGAAACAATTTCTCTCAGATTTTGAGATATATATTCTCACCAGTCATATTAGGAATTATAGTTATTCCTGATATTTTCATCTGCGCAGTATTCTTGCGTTGTGAGCCTATTCTACGGTGCTCCTAGATGTATTTAAAAAAAAAATAAAATTTTTTTTTTTTTTTTCCCGGGGGGTGTGGTAAGACTGTAAAGGGCAATTTTTACTATCTTGCAATATAATACATTTATATTCTTATTATGTTCGCAAATATTTTGTAAGCAAAGTATTTCCTTTTTTTTAAGTGCTTAAGGAGAAGTCATTTTTGGGTTGCTTCCCTTGAAAATAGTTCTGTCATCTTCGATCGGACTCCGCAGACGACTCTAGGCCTACTGCGATTTATTCTGTGGCTGGGTAGGAATAGATTGTTCTTGCTTCAGTATATCTATGGCCTGAATTTATACGTAGTGTTTGTATGAGTAGGACGAGTCTGTCTTATATATGGATATCTTTGCATTTCTAAGTCGAACTAATTTGGTTGTCGCTAGAAAAGGTCAAAGGCTATGCAGCGGAAGTATCGCTAGCAAAGGGGTGTGATCCATGGCTGTCATCCTGTGAGGATGCCGAGTTTTGTTGTAGCAGGCTTTTTGCCGAAATAGTGATCTATATATGGATGGGGAAAAGTGATAATCATTTAGACATGTTGTATGTACTTTACCCCAGTGTTTATTCTCTTTTGCCAAGGAATGGCAAAGTTATATTTCGCATAAAAAGGTAAAACCACAATTTATTATGAACTTGGGCTTCGCCATCGTTGTTGATAAGCAGATGCACAGTGGTACTTTTAAAAAGAATATCCATTCAAAGGAAGAAGACATTCCTATGTATCAGCACTGGATTGTATGATATTATTCAATTACCTCTATGAGAGAACCTATGAAGAAATGAGGACATTTAATGAATGACTAATTTTGGTCTATATTCTATAGTGAGTGAAGCTCACGAGAGAGAGAACAGCCATGTTGAAATTCATATACTTTGTATTTATCGAGTGAGAAAAAGGGATGCCTGTACTATCGCTCGATGAACCAAGAGATCACTGCTACATGTGAGAACCCATGTCTGGGATTCCTATATTATGAAATATATATATATTGAACTTTACGTGAAGGAATATTCGCTAGACGAGGTTAGGTCTAGGAGCCTTCCTATGTATTGGTTATGGTCTGACGTGCCCAGTCAGTAAAGCCAGATGATTTACATGATGGAACGCTGAATGCTTATTTACGAATGCTCCATTATGATATTTGCCAAGCATGAATGCTAACTTAAGATGATATTCCTGTGATCAACATTATACTGTCTATGTCGACATTTGTTCCTGTAACCATACACGTACTGTCCAAGTGTGCGTCCCATTAAATGTTATAAAAAGACCACCGTAGTTCCAGTACTTCTTGAATTCGAACAGTGTGAGTATGAGTGATGTACTACCAACCTGTCAACTCTATCGAATCATTCTACCATTCGCGTACTGACATTCAGATACACACTCATTGTTTACACTCACATTCTTGTCGGAGCCTCATCACGTTCCAGGACAAGATGACCTGTATGACCAAAACTGTGCTGGGTTTGATGAGTTGACAATCGTTACACTTTACTACACCAGTCCCAACATCTACATTTATCCACTGGTGGACATTCACATCATTTAGCAAATAAAGCATGATTCAACAACTAGTAGCCAGTATGAGTTAACAACTACACAAAGAAAGAGTTTAACAAAAGGGTAGCGTCTCCTAGTTACCGACTGTGTCCTAAACAACACTAGACACGTCATAATCGATCGTGTATGGAGCGTTCAATAATTGAAACATCTATCGCAATATATTAAATGTCTTAACCTTTACGATTGCACGTCTGCTAACCTTTAGCAGACGGCGTTAATAGCATATACCGTAACAATTCCCTGTACACCGGGGAAAAAAAAATCGATAGATTTTTTTTCAAGATCTATCCGACTTAACAATTTTTCAAAAAAATTTAACACAATTGTGACATATGGCCGACGATGTTCTGAGTAGAACCGTGTTGCGGTCATGTCAACTAACTATTTGTCATAGTCATCTAACATTAATCATATTATATATCAATATTATACATATTATTATATCAACTAAATAAAATGTCCAATGTTAATAGTGAATGATAGAATTAAATTAAAGTAAGGTCTGTCGTATTAGTATGTCATATAGGAATTAATTTGACTAATTAAAATTAAATTAATTAATTAAACTAAGAGTTAAATTATTAAGGTTCTAATGTAACGCGATGTTATGAGAGAAGAAAAGACAAAATAAGTGAGAAGAAATAGAAAGAAATTCGAATATAAGTTTAACTTAATTGTGTGTGTTAAGTGTTAGTGAATAATAACTATCTAATTTAACTAACTAAATAATGTATAGGTACATTAAAAAAAAAATATTAATCTAATACTTGTGTGAGATTTATTTTCTCTTTTCATAATTTCTTCTTTTTATATTTCGTTCTCTTTTTTTGTTCTTTCATTTCATTTTTTTCTCACATTTCATTTTATTGATAATAATTCAATTAAGAAGTTAAGTTAACTAATTAATTAGTATAGGATATGATGATCCATCCGTAGTCTTGATCCTGATGAATTCTTTTAGGCAAAAATGTTCAAACGTTTACGTTGGAAAGAAATGTCATTTATCCCAGCATCCAAGAATTAAGTGCACATAGGATAATAAGTTCGACTTGTCGTCAGATATTGTTCCATGATTGTTCAACGAATATTCATATATCGTGTATGGACGTTAGACGAAGTTTCAATGTCAATATGTATACCTTGATTGTCTTTAGTTCAATTCTGTGATGCATATAGTGTTTATAAAGTTTAAATTGAAGGCAAGGTTAGTTCCCTTATAGTTGATATGTTTTAGGAATGTTAATGTTGATTATTCGTCGTCAATAGGATTACGTGACAACGCATCCGCCACAATGTTTTCAGTGCCAGGAATATGTTCAATGGAGAATTCAAATGGCTGTAGGATGATTGCATATCTGGCGAGTTTTTGGCTCTTATGGTTAGATCGACGCAAAGATGCTACAGCACGTTGGTCCGTCTGTATGGTGAAGGGAGCACCAAGCAAGAACTTTTCAAGTTTAGTTATTGCCCATATCACTGATAAAAGTTCCTTGTCCACTGTGGAATACTTTGTTTCTGCCGGCTTTAGCTTTCTTGAAATATATAAGGTAGGATGTAGAATGCCATCATGGTTCTGGAGCAGGCATGCACCAATGCCGTAGTTACTAGCATCTGTTCGTAAGAAAAATCTTTTGGAAGCATCGGGAAGTCTTAAAATTGGTTCATGCGAGAACAAATTTATAATTTTGTTGAAAGTTTCATTGCATGTACCAGTCCATGTCACCTTCACCGGCATGTCTTTTTTTAACAATGAAGACAATACAGCCGTGATGGATGACAAGTTTGGTATGAATCTACTGTAATATTGAACAAGTCCTAACAAACTCCTGACCTGTTTCTTCGTCTGAGGAACTGCTATGTTTAGAATTTTGGAGACTGTACTAGGTAACGTTCGGATATATCCCGATCCAATGATATGTCCCAAAAAGGTTATCTCATTACACGCGATTTGCACCTTTGTAGGTTTAGCAGTTAGATGATAATTCCTTAGAGTGTCGAAAACATATCTAAGTCCCGAAACATGTTCCTCAAACGACGAACTAAACAAGCATATGTCGTCAATATATGTAATAACGTCTGGTCTACCTGATAAAATTTGTCGCATCAGGCGAATGAAGGTAGCTGGCGCATTAACAAGCCCAAAAGGCATCACATTCCACTGGTATAGACCTTGTGGAGTGGAAAATGCGGTGTAGTACTTAGCCTTTTCGGTCAGTGGTATCTGCCAATAACCTTTAGTTAAGTCTATCTTACTAAATATAGTTGCGTTGGATAGACGTGGCAGTAAGTCGTCGATAAGTGGATGTGGTTCGCTGTCAACTATAGTCTTAGCATTTAATTTTCTATAATCAACACATAGTCTGATGTTATTGTCCTTCTTCCGGACAATCACTAATGGAGAAGAGAATGGCGAATTACTAGTCTCAATGATTCCCAGAGACAACATCTGTTCAAGTTCCTTAGTAGTTTTAGCAAGGAAATGTAAAGGAACCGAATAGGGATGTACACGAATAGGTGTATCATCATTGAGAGTAATGTCATGACTGATAGCCGATGTGCGACCCGGGACGTCGGTCAACACATCTGGATAAGATTGTAATAGATTAGCAATCTGTAGACGCTGTTGCGGTGTAACCGTTGAAGAGATGGTTACATCCCGCCAAGATTCAGTAGGTTGAACTACTGGTACCGGTAACGGTAACTGTACCTCAGGAAAAGAAGATTCTTCTTCCTGGATGACGGATAAGTTAGAATAATAACAAGTAGATACTGTGTTGTCATCTAGTTCATGAAAAATTGACTGTAAGTGTTCAGGACGTGTATGAAATTGCTTGAGCATGTTAATATGAAATATCTTTTTGTGTCCCTTGATATCTAAGACGTATAAGAATAAATGACCAATAAGGAAAAGAAATGATGACTGACTAGAGCTGAGTCATCAAGAAATAAGACAAAAGGGTGAGCGTACACCATTATCTGCGTGGCGCAGAATCAGGTACTAATTGTAACTTTAGATAACGGTGATGAAAATAAACACCATTATCACGCTCGATTACCCAACGAGCGTCTCGATTGTTACGAAATGTAACCATCGCCTGTCTATTCTGCCCATTGCATGATGGCAGAAGACGAACAAACTTAACGTTTGCTGTATAATCAAAAAAAATTCTAAGTGCCTGCCAGGTAGTATCCTGCGGCAGATTTCGCACTAACACTGTGCGAGAATACGCACTTTTCCCAATATATGTAGTATCATTGTCACGAAATAGTGGACAATGATGATATGTATTCTTTGTCAAAGAATTAACCTTCCCTTTCAACACCGACATTGTCTTTCTGTTGGATGTCGTATCATCCTGACTGGACTGAGGATGATACCTATCATCACCAAAGGTATTAAGTTTCCTACATGTCGTAGACATGTCTTTGCTGGGCAAAGTAAAAACTTTTTCATCATAATTATTTGTGTTAACTTTATGTTTCCTTTTAAGTCCAGCATTATTATTTAACCTATTATTCTTCCTCATAATGTTTTTGTCAATGTTGACAACGTCAACAGTTTTATTAGGATCAGTTATATCCTTAGTATGTTGTCCAATAGATCTATCATCTTCATCAATTTCCAGGATAGTACTGAGAGTGAAGTTGGAAACTGCTGTGCCACATGTATTTATGTTGTTGGCACGAAGTGTAGCCATATCAACAACAGCGTTAGCGTTGCTAAAAGAATGCAATTTTTTTTTTTTCTCCCAATCATTAATTTCTTTAGGAGTGCAATCTTTACTCCCATGTATGCGTCCTAATGTAAGATCAGCTGATGGATTCTGTAGCATGCACACCTTGACATTACCTGAAAAAAATGGTGTATTAACATGTACTATGGCAGTGGGGTAGTACTCAATAGTACCCCCGAATGTCATGCACCGGACATAGTCCCCTGTTGCATAGCTAGGATGTACCAAAGACTGCCGAACTCCAATGGTTGTTGATCCAGAGTCTTTTAAAACTGAGACCACCGTACCATTGACTAATCCTCTATTGAACATCAGGGTACCCTTGCCATCGTTCGCTGAAAGACCAACTGCTGTATGAAGGTGTCCACAATTCAGCACCGTTTCCTTGGCCTTCTGAAAAATAGTATTACAATCTTGGCAACTATTTGCCACATTATAATTAATAGCAAAACATGCAGCAGAAGACTGTGTTGTATTATTGTCAAGTGGGACCTGAGCTATAGGGGTAGTATTATTTGTAACTGCCGCCCCTGTATTATGGTTGTAATGAGATGATCCCCGAGAATGAGATCGATTCCGAGTATAATTGTTAGAATTATCTCGTCGTCCTCTATAGTAACTATTATCTCGATGTCTCGAGCCATGATTATTACCATTCCAGTTATTATTATTATTGGGAGTATGTGATCGATTATAATTAGTGTTATGTTGACCATTGTGGTAGTTTGTTTGAGGTGAATAATTTCTATCTCGTGATCTACCTTTGTTGAACTCATTTTTATTGTTGAAATCATTATTATGTCCCTTCTGAAAGTTAACATTGTGATTTCTTTGGAACCTGCTTCTGTCTACACTGTGATGTCTTTGTTTGTTATTATGATTGTAGGCCATATTAGACGCTACAGGTAGAGGTTCTCTTAATGAGGAGTTAGAAATGGTTGCATTCGGATGTGCCGAACAGTAGTTTAAAGAAATTTTTTCTAACTCGTCCATAGTACCTGGTTTACGCTCCTGCAAATATGCAAAAAATGGCTGGCTAACCGAAGATAATACCTTATCCCGTAGTAGTAAATCAACTAATTTGTCGTATGATTTTTTGACTTCTGCCAGTTCAACCCATCTATTAAATGTATTGCGTATGTTCGCAATGAATCCTGCAAAATCTTTTGGAGATTCAGGTAAAATTCCCTTAAATTTCAACCTACAGTGTTCCTCGTCCAGGTGAAACCTTCGTAAAAGCAAGGACTTAATAGCACCGTAGTTATTTGCTATTGATGGGTCAGCATTTTGAGAAGCCGTCAGTGGTTCTCCAACCAAGAATTCATTTAACTTGAGTACCCATGACTCTTCAGGCAAATGGTTTGTTTTGCAAGTCTGTTCAAAACGTGACAGGAACGATGAAAGGTCGTCCACGTTTAAGTTGAGAGTGGGTAATTTAAAGTTGTAGAAATGTTTAGTTTGGCTGGATGATGATCCATTTTGTGCGTTATTATTCTGGTTTGCATCAGCACTTTGTGCTTGTAATCTTGCTGTCTCCAATTTAATACGCGCCAATTCCATTTCTTGTTGTAAAATAATTTCCTCTCGTTTCAATTTATTCTCTTCTTCCTGTTGAGCAATTTCTCTTAATCTATTTTCCTTGGCAATTTGCTTCATCTCACGTTCCTCTTCCTCTTTCTTTAATGCAGCCTTTTTTTCTCTGCTTCTTTTCTTTCACGTTCCTCCATTTCTGCTTTATGTTTTTCCAGTTCTGCCTCAGCAAACTGACGAAGTTCTTGAGATTTATAACCATATTCCTTACCAATTTTAACGAAATGGTCTATAGTAAGCATTTTGACTTTTATCTGTAAGTAATTATTGATAATTACTGATTAAAATAGTCAATAGTAGCTTCAGAGTAATTATTATACTTACTCAACTTAGGAATATTCAATATAAATAATCACAATAGTACTGAACTCTTATGTCTAAGTTCAACTAATAGACAATATTTTGTAACAATATTGTATCTAAATACGAACTATATCATAAATAGTTATGATATCTGTTAACTATAATGTAATTACATCACACAATTAATCTCAATATCCAATAATGTTGGGTATGATTCCTAGTAATTATATTGTACAATGTACTAAGTCACTCTCTTAGTACCAGAAAAGTATATTAAATAATATACAATGGGTCTATTACCTCAAAGGTAGACTATAAGATTATTTTATTTGGTCAATATATATATTATATTATTATGCCCTAGGCATCTCTTATAAATTGTAGTGCTACTCTCTTGGACTATCACTGCATAATTATGCAATGTCCCATATTAACCTTAAATATCAGAAAAAATTAATTAAATTAAATTACAAGTGTATTATTGCATATAATATCATATTATTAATGTAGTATTTAATATATATCATGAGGACAAACAAAACAATGATGCAACTAAAGGGTACAAACAATGTCAAGACGCAAACAAAACATTTTCACAATTAAAAATGAATTTATGAACTAAATAAAACAAGCGGAAGTGTCACAAGCCAAATGAAGGGTCAAGGTCTGACCCGAGGTCAACTTAATATTCAAAGTAAACAAAAAAAAAATGACTGCAAAAAATGATGACATCACAGGACTCATAACGGACGACCATTTAACAATCATCAAATAAATTATAGTAAGAGGAGACTGGACGAAATAGTTAACGAACATGATACAAAACTGAATAAAATTGTGAACTGAGTACGAATAAAATACACAAGTTATCTACGGAACGGTACAGCTCAAATGGCTAAACCTTCAATGGGGGGGCGAAATCAATTTGCCCTAAGAAACAACGACTCGAAATCCAATTCCAGCATCGTGAGAGCCACAGAATCTAATTTTCGG
>JAMPIV010021013.1:0-148010 GCA_024509875.1 Oreohelix idahoensis
AAATGAATGAATGTCTATATCTTTACCATATTAAATAGCCATATCGATTTTTGTAATATGTGCGTCAAAATATGCACGCAACACCTTCCTAGTTCCTCACTGCACGCGTCCAGGAATGGATTTATTATCCAGTCTGGAATCGTGATCAAAAGAAGATCCCGAAACCTCTGAGACATGTCTTTATGCAGCATACCTAGGTGTGCACAATATACTTGAAGATTATCCTCTGGTATTTTGTCTTTCTCTTCCAACTCTAAGAGGCTGGGAAATTGGATTAACTCGCGACGGCCAATATTACGTTTGAATAGCGTTAATTTGGCCAGAAACGTGGAGACGACAGATTTGACTTTTATAAGATTAATATCATTTCCTTGCAGTTGTAGATTTATTTCGTTAAACTTTGTGAATAAATCTGACAAATATGCAATGTCATGCCTGATATTCGTTAGTTCTGTACTGAGCGAAGCATGCAAGTCTTTGAAGAATTCTACCATAGTTTCAAACAGAGCATAAAAGCGTCTCAGACAATTTCCTTTTGAGAGCCACCTAACTTCTGTGTGCGTCAGCAAACGTTCAAACTGTTCATCATTCTTAGTACACAGCTCTCGAAATAGTCGAGAATTGAGAGCATGGAACTTAATTTTGTTAATCGCTGTGATACCAGTATTTAATGATTTGTGAAGCCGATCACTTAGATTTTTTGCGACAAGATGTTGTCTGTGAATTACAGTGTATTGTAAATATACCAGGTACAGCTTCTTTTAAGAAAGCGAAAAACCCGCGGTAACAACCTATCATTGATGGTGCCCCATCTGTTGCACAAGCAAGAATGTTAGTAAGCGGAATGTCCTTCTCTTTGAAAAATTTCTCTACTACACGAAATATTGACTCTCCTTTTGTATCAGTTACTAGTTGCTTAGCAAATAACAACTCTTGAACCAAGCTTTCATCTTTTACGAAGCGAACATAGGCAAGAAGCAAAGATTCGTTGCTAGGCAAAGTTGACTCATCCAACTGCAATGCAAATTCTGTTGTCCTAAGTATCTTGCACAATGTATTTTCAACATTCTCAGCCATTTCATCTATTCTTCTTTGAACAGAGGTATTGCTGAGCGGAATTGCTTTAATTATTTGTTCAGGTGACTTATGCATAACTGTACTCATAAACTCCCTTATACGAGTAGCTGGCAAAATCAAATTTTCTGCGATTGTATGAGACTTTCCAGATTTAGCTATCAGCAATGAAATTTTGTATGAAGCTCGCAAACCATCACAGCTTTGTTGTGAAGTGTTGACAAATATGTCACGGACTGTTTTACGTTTCTGAAAGTTTTCACGAAGTGACTGAATTTATGTCAAACTTTTATCTGTTTTATCTGGGTGAATTTTTTTCAAATGTTCAAGTAGTCTGGAAGGTTTCATCGCATCATTTGAAAAGGCCCTCTCACATAATAGACACATTGGCAGTTGTTGGTTATTTAGTGCTGGAATAAATCCATATTTCAGATATTCCACGCTGTATTGTCTGCACTTCTTTTTGGTTTGTTCTGCTTTTGCCATATTTGTTCTGAATTCTGGAACAAAGAATTGATTTTACAATTTTGCAGATAGAAAAATGTTCGTCGAGTAAACAACAAAAGCTGATTTAAAAGTGGCTTTACAAAAATGTTGACACAGATGTTCTTACCAGTTTACTCTTCTATTTTATAAAGTTTCTTAACCACAGCCATAAATAAATTTAGAAAATACAATAATCAGAAAAAAAAACACAATTAGCAACAGCCACACCAACACTGGAGTAACCCATTAATCATTTCATAAAGTATAATAATAGTTATTTAATATGAACAACATATAAAATGACGCACTATATTGATAGGTCTTCAGATTTAAAAATTGAGAGACAGTAGCCTAACTACAAAGTGTGGAGATCCCGGTAACAAATTAAAAGGATGTAATATAATGGATTGAACAGAAATATTCAATATACGGCAAATCTGTATCAAAATTTATCTGCTTAATTAATAATTAATGTTAGTAAAACTGATGCTAGCTCTGTGCAAAGAAAAAAAAATATATAAGTAAGAAAACTTACCTTATCGACAGAATGAAATTGTTTGATACCCGGTACACGCTTATTTGAAACCAATGTTCACAAGAAAAGCTGAGAAAGTTTGTTGGTTTTGCTCATAGCCAGCGCAAAGTTGAAATAGACGGGAAACGTATATCGCGCCAGTCGATTTACGAAAGTCTGAATGTAAGGTAGGAAAGCCGGTTCAAAGACTGATTTATAATACCAAGTACCGTTAAAAACTTTCTCCCTTGAACCTTTTCTCTTATTTATTACCAATCTGCGAATATCTAGTTACCACTAGCCCCCGCAAATACCGAGACAATAAATACCGCAACAAAGCAAAGTTAGTACTTTCTGAATCACCAGCATGTATCTAATTTCGTCCATGCCATCGGCACGGATCATTTCTCTTCCTTCAGGAGTGAACGAATGGACAATAGGTGTTTGGTTAACCCCCTTTCATAGCAGTTCCCGATTACCGTTTATGGTCAGCGATGGTTACCTGAGCTCAGAACGACACGCATAGACGAAACTATGCCCTGCTTAATGATCCTAGTAATACAACCATCTACATCGTCCCCGCTTCACTGATGTTGTCTCTCAAATCCACAATTCCTTTCTCCCCCGCACGTATTGAATTTAGCTTGTCAAATCCTGAACCCCCCCCCCCCCCCCCTTACTACTAAACGCCCACTGTTTACTACTGAACGCCCCCCTCTGGCCCATTTTTTTCCGTATCGCCCCCTTGGACCCTTCCAAAGCCCCCAGGGGGGCGGTACCGCCCACTTTGGGAACCACTGATTTAGACATCTGCCAAATGATCCCCTGAGCACTATTGGTAGATCAAGGTCGTCCGGTTTCCGAGCCCTTGTTTATGCAATAGACTTGGAGAGATATAATATAAAGATACATTAAAATAAAATACAATTCATCTGTTATTATTTCATAACAAATAAGATAAGTAATATAGGAAATGTGGATGTAAGTGAGTGTGTGTGTATGTGATTTATTTTTAGCGTGTTGTCATTATTTATTTTGTTGCTTCTTGTGGAGTATAAAGCCACTATTGCTGCTGGCTCCGATGATGTCCATGCTGTCTACACCTAACCATTTAGGTCCTTTCACACTGGTGGTTTCTGTAACAATTTGTTGTACGTGACGTGGTTGCTAGCCGTATACATGTCCTCAAATTTGTCGCCTTACGAAGTAGTAAATGTTTTCTGTGTTTGTTTTTTGTTTCTTTCTTTCTTTGATTGTTTGTTGTTGTTGTATTTTTTCCGTCCCCAGAACTGTATTTAGCGTAAAATAAATAAAGAATATGTGGTAGCAAACGTGAGACAAATTTGTCGGAAGGTAAATGCAGAATGAGTGATAAATACAACATCATTCTGGAGCCTTCATACAACGGTGCTCCATAATCCATCTGGACGATTTAGATAAGACTGCTCTAATTTACTCACATGGTTAATTTAAGCAACACTGCTGCAATTATTTATTTACTTAAAATAAATTCCCAAGTGTTGAAAGATAATTGTAATAATGTCAACTTTACTATTTCAGGCTTCGTGGCTAAATGATGAAAACTACTGCAATAAAGAACTCAAGAAAAATACACCACTTAACGGATCTCGCTCACTCCTGAATCTTATAGATCTGTTCATTCTTGACTTCTTTACTGGTTAGTATATTAAATAAACTTTATATTTAATAAACATTTATGTTCTTCCCAAGTGTCAAATCCTTTGGTTTTGGGGCGCCATTTGATTATTCATTATGGTGCAACAGTAATTGTTGACTTATTTACATTTCATACACCCTAAAAGTGCGTGGTCTACTGCACGTAGAATTTTCCAATGGTGGATATATTTCGTTGTTGTTGTTGCTGCTTAACTATGGCTGCTGAGTTTATCGCTCGTTTGCAGCCATTGCCAAGTTACAGATTCCTTAGTATTATCTACACTGTAGATATAGACTTTTCTGCCATTACGAAATGTACTGAGCTGAAGTAATGAGCTCACGTTTCACCAGCTTGGTTTGCATTTAAAAGATCGTCACATCTGATACTAAGCTAGGAATAAGAAGCGTGTGGAATGCTGTACATTCTCCGCCATCCAAGGGGGCGCTCCAACTATGCAGAGCTAAAATACTGTGCTCTATTTCTGGGCTGTAGCAAGGAATCGTCACATCCCACACAAGGCTACTTCTCAGCTCCCCCTGCCAATCATGGGGTCCATAGTGATATCTCATGCATGCAGGCAACCAAATAAAAGCCAGAGTTATAACTGGGGTTCAAGTGACTGCTCCAAGTTTAGTGTGCAATGCTGGGTTCTCAACATGTTTCACATAGTTATGAGAAAGTAGTGGTCTCCTGGATTTCACCGCTGGTGGTGGGAAACTTCTATAGCGTGATGACAAAGACTGATCAGTGAGTTATGTTTTCTTCGGGGTTTAAATCCAGTGGAAATAACAGGACTGTCAGTGTACATGAAGAAGATATTCTTTTCCACAGTAGAGTAGTAAAAATTATATATCGCTTCTGGCAATTGTTCTTCTCCAGTTATTTTACATAATTTATTGCTATATGAGTTTTAAATGTTCTTGGGTTGATTTATCTCATGTAAATTTAGAGAGCGAGACCGCACAGGGCCGCCACAAGAAGCTTATATTTAAACGGTTCATAAAATTCTGGATGGTAGAAGAACCGACTCTGGAGGACTCTATAATTGCTGAGACGCAAAGGTATATGATCATCCTATGTGAAAAAATAGAAAACATTAAATCATACACCCAATACGAATCATATTCTAACGCGCGCTAAGTTTACAGTTAAGACTATTTTAAACACTAGCGTATTCAGTTATATATATATTTAAGAAAAACTCTCCGCAGAGTCTAATGGTCAGAAACACACGTATATACAGAACTAAACTGTATTAATTGGTTATAAATCCCTTAGCGGCTTCTAAATAAATTTAAGCATCTATTATATTGGGAAATAACGTATAGCCTAGATATATCATTTAATTTACAACTAGAAACTTTTTAGATGGGTTAATTTAATAGGTTTAAATTAACACAAAATCCAGTGAAATAATATGAAAGAACTAGACCACTGATCACTTGAAACTAATATATTACCGCTTGCACAAACAGAATGAATTTAAGTCTCCAATATAGAAGATATCCGCGAGAAATCTTGTTCTATAAGCTAGTACTTTATTTAGACTCTCTGGCGCAAATGATAAACGCATTCTTCAGTGGTCTCAATATATAATTAAAGAATTGAAGGATCAGGGGGACACGCGAACTTTCACAACTATTTTGATATCAGGGGAATTCTGCGTTTCTGCGCCGCCATCCCAGCACCATTACCCAACTATCTACCGCTAGAATTTCCCCGTTCGTCTCGGTCTGCGAGCGATTTCAGCGCTCTTCTCTGGTTCGCACTGAGGTGTTAAACGAAGGCGTGAAACTGCTTCGTCCGTTCTGGGGACCACCACTGCCTTTGAGGATACCGCTCTCCCGATAAGCTTTGGCAACTCCTACTAGGTGGGGTGACGGAAAGGTGTAGAAAAATGGTTGATTATAATCGCTCTAGAGATAGGCAGTAGGCGTGGTTTAACCTCCCCTAAGGCAAACCGAAACTCCTGGATCCTCGCCTGATAACTGTTTATCATAATAATTATCCAACGTTGGTAAAAATGCACGTGGAAATGACGCATACTAATGAGCCCGCGTGGGATCCACGTTGACTATTGTGTTACACACAAATCCAGGGGCTGCGATGCTATTCAAGGCTACTATCCTTTATCATCCATCAATTCAGGGACTTCACTTTTCATACTCTACGTCACAATCGTCCCCACTTTTAGACATGAAACTATTTTTCATGTTTCATTTATGACAATGAAGCTGCTCTGATTGGTAACTTTTGGATGATTGGTATCTTCGATTAACTCCTCTTCCTCCGCAGTCCAGGTTCTACTCATGAAATCAGCTCCGACATTCCATCTTCCCGGAATATATTCCACTTTGCTTAATAGCAAGGCCCAACGCATGATCCTTGCGTTAAATTCCTTATTTGTGTCAAGAAAATCTAAGGAAGCGTGGTCTGTTTGCACCGTAAAAGCTGTCCCGTAAAGAAACTCATTATGACGTTTTATCTCGTCAATCAGTGCCAGACATTCTCTTTCAACTGTGCTGTAGTTACGTTCAGCAGTATTTAATTTTCGACTGCCATACGCAACTGGGAATAATATATTCGGGTCGGTGTCATCTGCTTGCAGCAGTGTTGACCCGATGCCCTGACCCGACGCGTCGACCCGCAATACAAAAGGTTTCTTGAGGTCAGGTAACCTCAAAATGGGGTATCCGGACAACTGTTCTTTTAAAGTGCTGTATGCTTGTTCGCACTGCGAATCCCAAATAACCTTATCAGGACGTCCTTTTTTTGTAAGGTCAGTCAGGGGTGCCGTTAGTCCGTTGAAATTCCGGATGTATTTTTGATAATGCGCACATAGTGATAAGAAAGAACGGGTGTCTTTCTTCGTTCGTGGCCTTTTAGCTGCAACTATTTTCTCAACATTCTTCCTAACAGGCCACATGCAGCCATGAGAAATAGTGTGTCCCAGGAAGTCTAGCTTTTTAAACCCGATGAGACATTTGCTAGGTCTGGCTGTGAGACCAGTTTCCTGTAGTCTCCTGATGAGCAAAGCAACCGTAGCAATATGTTCGTCGTAGTTTTCCGATGCAATTAAGATATCATCCATGAAATTATGGATATATGGGGACTCTGCAAAAGTTCTAAAAGCTTCCTCATCATCCTGGTGAACACTCCTGGTGCGTTGTGCAGTCCGAACGGCATCACATTAAATGTGTAATGTCCTTCACTAGTGCTAAAAGCTAACAAAGTTTAACTTCCTCCTTGACTGGTATTTGGTAATAACCTTTACTTAGGTCAATCTTGGAAAACATTCTTGCTGTGCTAAGCTTGGTGAACAACTCAGAAACAGTCTGGAGAGATTTGGGCTGGAATTCCGTTACAGCGTTTAGTAACCGGTAATCTATACGCAGCCGAACTTCCTTATTGGGCTTCTGCAACAGTACTACACTCGAACTGTAAGGAAATGTAGACTCACTGATAATTTCTGCCTGACGCAGCATGTCTATTTCTCCGCGAAGTGCATCAGCTTTAGCGTACAGAAGGGGGTATACTCTGGTTCGAAGAGGGGTCTCGTTAGTTAATTTCATATCAAATTCTATGAGATTTGTTCGACCAGGTACATCCGGTAAGACTGCAGCGTACTGTTTCAGTAGCGCCCTGGTTTCTGTCTGTTGTTCTTCTGAGAGATTGTCGCCGAATTTGACATCTTTAAAGGATTCTATGGGTTGCAATGGGTACTCGAAGCAAATATCGTCATCTTCCTCGTCTTCCGTTGCTATGGCGACCGCCAGGAGATGCTCGGAGGACGGCACTGGTTTTTCCAAATATTTCTTTAGCAGATTAACGTGAAAGACCTTCTCCTTTCCTTTAATGGAGATCTTGTAATTAGTGCGGGAGATCTTTTTGAGGACGGTAAACGGCCCTTGCCATCCGATGCGAAGTTTGTTGTTTCCGGTTGGAAGTAGCAACAAAACTTTCTCCCCTGGTTGGAGTTTTCTCTCTTTTGCAGCTTCATTGCATCTTTTAGCATGAATTGCGTGCTTTCTTAAGGTTGGTTGTAGCTAGGTCCCATCCTAGCTGTAGCCTTTCCTTGAGCTCAGATACATATTTGCTTGCAGAGACGACTGTCTCGTCAGCCTTTTGGTCTGTCAGGGACCGAAGTAAGGCTTCTAGTGGCCCCTTAATATGTCTGCCAAATAAAAGTGTAGCTGGCGTAAATCTTGTAGTTGCTTGGGAAACTTCTCTGTAGGCGAATAAAGCTGCAGATATATAAAGGTCCCATTCTTCAGGTTTCTCTTGAGCCAGCTTACGTAACATCATGGTGAGGCTGCCGTTTACACGTTCTACGAGCCAATTTCTGGCCGGATGGTAGGGACTTGTGTGGATGTGTTTGGCCCTCAAGATCTTAAAGATTTCCTCCATTAACAGGCTACGGTATGGGATTTGTTGTCCGTCAAAACGTTTTGAGGGAAACCCAACCGTGTAAATATCTGCACGAGGGCTTCTGCGACATGCTTGGAATTCGTGCATGTTAGCGGTATAGCTTCGGCCCACAAAGTGTAAGTGTCGACTAAGGTCAGGATAAACCTGTGCCTCCTTTTAGTCCTTTCTTCTTCTTCTCTGATCCATAACCACCAACCGTCAAAGCAGTCAGCGGCCATCACGCCTGGTGGCGTCTTGTAGGACAGCAACAAATCGATTCCACTTTGCTCGGTCGGCGGCCATCCTTCGTACAGTGCCCCAACTGTGGTTCATTCTTTGCATCTCAGCTTCCACAGTTCTCCACCAAGTTGTTATTGGTCGGCCTGTCTTTCGCTTTCCCTCGGTAGTCCATAGCATAGCTGTTCTTGTGATGGTATCTGGGTCCCTTCTGAGGATATGGCCAACCCAACTTCAGCGTCTGCCAGCTATGATGGTGTGCATGTCCTCCTGGTTGCTCCGAATAAGTAGTTCTTGGTTGGTGATGGTGTTTGACCAAAAGATTCGGAGAATTTTCCTTAGGCAGATTGTGTGGAAGGAGGACAGTTTCGACATTTCCTTCTCTGTTACTCTCCAACATTCCGCACCGTAGAGAAGCACAGAAAGTACACAGCTCTCATACAGTCTTAATTTGGTGTTTGTGCTGTACTGGGAAGACTTCCAAATGTTGTTGAGAACAGCAAAGGCTGTTCTCACTTTATTCATTCTGTTGTTAATGTCCTTGCTTGTTCCGCCGTCAATTGTTACAATGCTTCCTAGGTAAGTAAATGTGTCTGTCTGTTCTAACGTCTGGTTCCTTACTGTTATTGGCTCAGGATTGCCCACATTTAGTGTCATGACCTCTGTCTTCTTCAAATTGATGTTCAGACCAACCTGCTGGCCATACTTATTCAGTCTATCGGTTTTGTCTTGAATGTATTAACTATTAATAGTCCTTTCTAAGGGTCCTAAAATGTCGACAGCAACCCGTTCGAATGGAGTCCCTACTATTGGCATTTGCCCCATAGGGGCTGGGGGTGTCAAGTGCTTGGGTGCCACACGTTGGCACTGGGCGCAGGATTTCACGTACCTGATAATCTCAGACTTCATTCCCGGCCACCAATAGTGGGTTTTTATTCGCTGAATAGTGGTGTTTTGTCCCATATGTCCGCTAAAGGGAAGAGAGTGCCCCATTTCTAAGATCTGGCTTCTGTACTGCGTCGGTATTAGGAGCTGGTTATTCCCTGTATCAGGGTCGCCCGTTCTACGATACAATACGCCATCCTTCGAAAGGATGTCTCAGTGGTGTCTGGGGTCCTTAGCCATGGGCAGTTTTCTAAAGCAGGGCTCCAGAGTAGGGTCCTTTTGTTGCGCCTCCTTCAGTTCATTCGGCAACAAATTTACCGCAGGCTCCCTGTCCTTCTTGGTTTGCCTTCTTGTGGTTACCGCTGCCAGAATCGGCTCTTTTGGTCTCCCAACAAACACATATCTACATCCCAGGATAACTGGATAGATAGGATCATCCATTATGGCCGCTTTAATAACACCTCTGACAAAATCAGAGTGTATTTCTACCAGTGCGATAGAAAGCGTCCTGGGTGCGTCACTCTTAAAAACTCCACATAGTTTGACGGTGTCCTCTGTCTCCTGACCGGGTTTGACTAGCTCTTTCAGTCCCAAGCAAAAGAGTGGGTTTGGCCCAAGCAAAAATGGCCACCCCAGTGTGTTTTTATTGTTGTTGTTTGGAAATAATTTTTTAAAATGTTCATATGCATAAATAACTTTGTTGTTGTATATGAAACTGAAGGTAATTGGATGTACTTTACTCTTGTGCTACAAGTATAAAAGCTTTCATTGAAAAATGATTAGTTATTCAAGGTAAAATGGAGGATACGCGCTTAAAAAAATCGCTTTAAAAATCTAAAATAAATATCTCAAAACAGAAACACATTCACTCTTAAACATGTGCGGTATTTAAAAGAATGTACTTGCAGTCGGAAATGACTTTGTGGGTAGTTATAATTAGAAACAGTCTCAAACAGAGGCATATATACTAAAGGCTTTTTAAAGTCGATTGGGCCAAGCGCGTCTAACCCTTGAGCTTTTATAAAGTCGATTGGGACTTAAAGAGTTAAGTGCCTGGCGACAATACAGTCAAAAGATAATCCAGTGTCAAAAAGACAAGTTGTTGTGGTCCCGTTCAAAATTACAGTTCCTCGCGTTGAGGGTCTGTCCCCCTCTGGTTGAGAATCACTGACATTGACTTTTCCTTGCGACGCTGTATGCAAGCATCCAATGCGGTTTGGCCCGCTGTGTTTGCCCTGATCAGACGTCCCTGCTGTAGGGGTCTTCCCCTTGCCTTGACCTTGGTGCCCGCGCTGCCACGTAGGCCTGGTGGGTTGATCAGGATTGTTGTTGTTTGGGGGATGTCGGGTTTTGTAGAATTTAGATTTCTCCTTGGGAGGTCTCTGGGTATTAGTTTCTCGTTGGTTATAGTGCTGGGAGGAATTAGAAGAATAGGATGACTGTTCTAGATTTTGTTTTCGAGATGGCTCATCTGTGGGTTTTCGTTTAGTGCTGGGAAGTTCGGCCATTGCGTTTGAATATCGTTCCGCTTTATTGAGGATGCCCTCAAGCTTGACTGCGCCCTGTTCAGCCAAAAATCTATGGGTTTCGTTTGATAAAGTTGATTTTATTTGTTCTACAAGAGCAAGTTATAGAATTCCCTCATAAGTAAGAAGTAATTCTGATAATTCAAGGCACTTTATCAAATAGCCCTTTAAACGTGAAGAGAACTGAGGCAATGTCTCCGTGCTCTCCTTTCGGCTGTTTCTGAACATTTGCAGAAATTTTCGGGCGATCATCTCAAAACGCTCTAGCAAGGCCTTCTTTAACATGTCGTAGTCATTTTGGTTGTTTCCCAGCTTCACGTACACATCAAAAGCATTACCTTTTAGTGCCTGAGAAAGTTTAAGGCACCACCGAGAACTCTCTAACCCATACAGATTTGCCATCCTCTCGAATTTCTCTAGGAAGGTGTCAATTGTCTCATTAGGGCTAGGGAAAGACTCTAAGACAAAAGACATTGCTGTTAATTGGGCAGATTGAGTGCTGGAGAGATCCGTTAACTGAGACTGGGGTGAAGACGGCTCTCCATTATTGGAAGTAAAAGCACCCCGATTCTCTAAAGCCTTAAGTGCCAATTCATGCTGTCTCTCCTTCTCTCTCTCTCTCCTCACGTTGTCTCTCCTTCTCTCTTTCCCTGCGGGCTTCCATCTCTGCCTCAATTTTCTTGTGTTCCAATTGACGTTCTTCCGCTTCTTTCGCCCAAGCTTCTTCTCTCTCTTTCTCTTCCTTCTTCTCAGCTTCTGTTCTCTTTTTTTCTTCCTTCTTCTCAGCGTCATATCTGTCAAGTTCCCTGTTGACAAACGCGATCGCTTCATCTCTTTGCATTCCTGTCTCCCTTGCCTCCTGTCTCAACATGGACCTCAACTGAACTCTCTCTGCCATGTCAAAGAACTGGATAGTACTAAGACGAGAGAATAAGACGAAGAAAAAAGAAGGGGAAAAAACTCTACACCGCTCACGAGAAAAACACAAAATATAAATTACCTGTGATACCTCCTACCGTTTTTAATTTGCTAACCTATCGCTGCTATTATCTGTCAGTTAAGATTCTTAATGCAGGCGACTACTCCACGTTAAATGGTAGGTCATACAACTAGAAAAAATCTACTTTTAATTATCTGTAGAGAAAATTTTATTTTAAAACAATTTAAGGGAAAAAAAAATTTCCTTAAAAATTAATTCTCCACCACAAAAGCTCCGCCCGCCGAAGTCAGTTAAGAGAAGAGACGTTATTAACTAGACTAAAAAAAATCAGAATAAGGCGTCTTTAGCTTTGCTCAACTCTGCTAACTTCAAAACCTTTGTGACTGTTTTACAATCACGCGATCCCAGCAATCTTTATAAAAAAAAATTTACCAATCTTCTCTGCCAGAGAATAATTAAAATAACCAATTTTTTGTTTTCCGTAACTCTCTGCTGCTGTGGAAAGAAAACAATCCTATATTTATTTTGTGTGGTCGACACCAAGTACTAAAAGCGTTGTCTAGGGGTAAAATTATTTTTATTCCCTATCTTCACAAAGACAACTCACTCACACTATATCTAGAGTTAGACCCAGACTTAAGATCAGATCCTACTGGGCTACCCATTTAGTGGTACTAATTTCTAGATCAGACTCAAAATCTCGGCGAGCAACCCATTTATTGTCGTAATTTTATTTGAGATAGGTCTTAGAAATAGTGGTCCCGTCCGAGTGGGAAATGATAGTGAAGGCTCTGTGATAGTAAGGGTTAAGAAATGGATAGTTGATTCACAAGGGTGCTGAAAAGAGTAAGGACAGTCTCTGAAATAATGGTAATTTCTCCGACCTGCATATCTTACAACAATTTTATTTATCTGTGGACTCCTAAATCTCTCCTGGCTAAACAATTTTTGCCAGTTACTCACCACTCATGTACACACTCCAATTTGGTGCTATAAACACACGGACAAGAATACAAACTACATATAACAGATATGGGGTAATGGGTCGGCCAACACAGTAATTTAAGGTTTATGGTGTTTATTATCATTTAAACCAACATCACAACACTTAGCATGGTACAGTCAAAAAATCATAGTTACAGAAAAATACAATTAACAAGGGGGGGTGGGGGGGGGGATTTGAATAGTAGTATCCCAATATGCCCTTCCCGCTTGGATAGACAAAAAAAACAGTCCAAAGACAAGTGGTTATCAGAAAGAGACAATTTAACCAAAAGATAGATTCATTTATTCTGTTAGGGGTTATTACACTATTTAGTATGGGGTGTAGGAACAGAGTCCTAGTATTCTCTACGTTATCCGTTGGCTAAGCAGATTAAGGGAGGGGGAGATAAGAAAAAGTAAACAGTTCCCTCTTCGAGAGGAAAAATTACAATGACTGAAGTGTAAGGATATTTACCAAGTAAAGAAAATTATAAGTTTAGCTAATATATCTCATTCATTCATGCAAGATAGCGATGTCCATCACACCCATTCACACTTACCGATCGTTGAATCTGGCAATCCATAGAATCACACAAACAGCTATTAAATACTCAACAAATGTATGAGTCTTTTCCTTCGTTGTCCAGCCCCAGACTTTCTGGTTTGGCTTTCAGCAAATTTTCCCGTAATCGATGGAAGGTGAAGGCTTGGTGTTCTTGTTTTGATTTTATCTAAAGTTTCTGTGGGATGGCACTGTCACAGGTATAGTTATGGGAAGGTAGTGGTCTCCTGGATTTCACAGCTGGTGGTGGGAAACTTCTATAGCGTGATGACAAAGACTGATCAGTGAGTTATGTTTTCTACGGGGTTTAAATCCAGTGGAAATAACAGGACTGTCAGTGTTCATGAAGAATATACTCTTTTCCACAGTAGAGCAGTAAAAATTATATATCGCTTCTGGCAATTGTTTTTCTCCAGTTATTTTACATAATTTATTGCTTTATAAGTTTTAAATGTTCTTGGGTTGATTTATCTCATGTAAATTTAGAGAGCGAGACCGCACAGGGCCGCCACAAGAAGATTATATTTAAAAGGTTCATAAAATTCTGGATGGTAGAAGAACCGAGTCTGGAGGACTCTATAATTGCTGGGACGCAAAGGTATATGATCATCCCATGTGAAAAAATAGAAAACATGAAATCATGAAATCATACACTCAATACGAATCATATTCTGACGCGCGCTAAGTTTACAGTTAAGACTATTTTAAACACTAGCGTATTTAGTTATATATATGTTTAAGAAAAAAACTCCGCGAATCTAATGGTCAGAAACACACGTATATACAGAACTAAACTGTATTAATTGGTTATAAATCCCTTAGCGGCTTCTAAATAAATTTAAGCATCTATTATATTGGGAAATAACGTATAGCCTAGATATATCATTTAATTTACAACTAGAAACTTTTTAGATGGGTTTATTTAATAGGTTTAAATTAACACAAAATCCAGTGAAATAAAATGAAAGAACTAGACCACTGATCACTTGAAACTAATATATTACCGCTTGCACAAACAGAATGAATTTACGTCTCCAATATAGAAGATATTCGCGAGAAATCTTGTTCTATAAGCTAGTACTTTTATTCAGACTCTCTTGCGCAAAGGATAAACGCATTCTTCAGTGGTCTCAATAGATAATTAAAGAATTGAAGGATCAGGGGGACACGCGAACTTTCACAACTATTTTGATATCAGGGGAATTCTGCGTTTCTGCGCCGCTATCCCAGCACCATTACCCAACTATCTACCGCTAGACTTTCCCCGTTCGTCTCGGTCTGCGAGCGATTTCAGCGCTCTTCTCTGGTTCGCACTGAGTTGTTAAACGAAGGCGTGAAGCTGCTTCGTCCGTTCTGGGAACCACCCCTGTCTTTGAGGATACCGCTCTCCCGATAAGCTTTGGCAACTCCTACTAGGCAGGGTGACAGAAAGGCGTAGAGAAACGCTTGATTATAATCGCTCTAGAGATAGGCAGTAGGCGTGATTTAACCTCCCCTAAGGCAAACCGAAACTCCTGGATCCTCGCCTGATAACTGTTTATCATATTAATTATCCAACGTTGGTAAAAATGCACGTGGAAATGACGCATACTAATGAGCCCGCGTGGGATCCACGTTGACTATTGTGTTACACACAAATCCAGGGGCTGCGATGCTATTCAAGGCTACTATCCTTTATCATCCATCAATTCAGGGACTTCAATTTTCATACTCTACGTCACACAGGCCCCTAAGAGATTAACATTATTTTATTTGTGAGTATTGAATGGTAAAATAATTAATGTTAATGAGTACATAGCTACGACTGTATATATAATTAACTGCATACAGAAAAAAAATTGCACGACGTCCAAACCCCTAAAGTAGCACCATGTAATGCGGGATACACTTATGAAAATGGAAGGCGATACGTCATAAACACTACAGACATAAAGAAACATCACACCAAACGCTAGAGAATTTGCAGTCTGGCAAAAACAAAAACTGCAATATACTATATAGAATATGGAACACTGTTACGGTGTTATTTTAAATGACGGCGTCTGCACATATTGTTTTGACACGGACGGACATGAATACTATGCATGTAATTCCTAATGAACTATATATGAACTATACTCAAAACTGTCTTCGAAGGCAAATCGAAGGCTTACCCACATTCCTTTGATTACGTTTGATTGCTTCAACTTGCATTGTTGATGGTCCTTTGACCTGATGAACTCTTTCTTGTAAGAAGTTTATAGAAATAATGGATCAGTTCGTACGGAACCGGGGTTTGCTTGGACACAAGTGGCGTAATGATAAATAAGCAAGCATCCCAACTAAACTTATAATAATAGAACGAAGGACCCTCCAACACCAGTAAACCACCCACGCAACAAACACTATATACCAAATTAAAACCCATATAGGGTTGACCGCTGGTATTCCGTGCACATAATAAAAACCAGTAAACTTGTTTCGTTTTTTTTTTTAGTCCGTGATCCAACAATTAATCGTCAGTCAGTCGACATAGTTGGAGGGTAACACAAAACCCACAGGGAGCTTAACAGATGGTGGCAGGACCGACGCAGGGAAGGTAACAAAATTCAAAGGTTGGAAAGTGTGAATCACTGTGCAAATTTGAAGGTTTGATGAGATGCAGGAAAATGCAGTTTTTGGAATAGTAAACACAGCTGTTAATTGTTCCGATTCACTGAATAGAAACGCAGAGAGCAAAAGAAAGAATGCACAAAAGCTTAAACACACGACCCCTGCGTGACACATATATCGTCAGGCATTAACAGTGGAAGCACAGCAAGAATTTACGGCAAGGTCAAGCATTGCATTGAAAAGAAACGCGAGATGAGATGTAAAAAGCTTCTCTTTTTTCAACGGCACACATTTAAAAAAAAAAAACTAAATGAAATAATAATTATAAAAAATCATAGCTACGCTGATATACTGTTACAGTAGTACTTATAATATTCTTTTAACTTTCCTACAATCAGGCAACTTGGATAGGCACAACATCGAAACGTATGAAAAACTGGGACCAGACAGTTTCATACCTTTTCTCGACAATGGAAGGGGGTAAGTTCGTATTCCTGGGTCTACGTATGTTTGACCTGTGAAAATATAAGCCCCTAATTTACCTTTTTTTTTTACATGTTATGTGTCTAGTAGATGCTGTGCCTGTTTAGTAAGGTAAGCTTTTCAGAAAACTTAAAATTGGCGCAGTCAATGTAAATAAGCCATGCCGACACGTTGGCAATTTTATTTTGTAACTTCTACATTTACTGGTGTCTTGCATCAGCTTCATTTTCAATCCTCACTTATTCCTTGTGATTATTTTGTCGAAACATTTTCAACGTGTCTTCTCTCTGAGTCGACGTAACCCGTTGTTACTATATTCTCTCATGTTTCTCGTCTCTGAAGGTGTCCAGAAAATACTGACTGGCAATTTACCCTGCTCCACATTGCTTGAAATTCTTAAATTGGCTGTTCACTCTAGGATTTTTTCCATTCTGCTAACTGGAGCCGGTGGTGAAAGTAAGATATTACGTTGAACATTAACTTAATATCATGAATTTCATTTCTTATTAACCACTAATGGAACAACCACTGTTCCACAGCCAACTCGAGACCTTTTCGACAGTTTAACCAAATCTTTAAACTGACCTTGTTTTTGACTCCTCGCGCAGGTTTAGTTGTTTCAGTAGCTCATTTGATGTGGCAACCTGAAGACCGCTTTCGCCTACTTCAACAACTATGCCTTTTATTGTAGTTTTGATTTGTCACGATGTTAAACTGTCAGGTATTTTTGCTCACTGCTGTGTTCTATCTCTTTTCCCATCAATTTTTTCTGTTATAAAATTATATTCCAGCGTTCTCGTCTCAGAACGCGCCCAGAGGAAATACATATTAGTACAACTTCTTTTAATGACTTGTGGCCACACCATTGATTTTCTTTTTTATTTTCGGCTTTAGATGTTTCTATGCCTGCTTTTATTTTCTTTATCACTTTAAGGATCACTTTTAATGTTACCTTCTTCTGGAAGTTGTATATATCATGATATGTGTGACCATTTAATATGCATCAATCAATTCTCTGTCTGCTTCCCACTAAGCCATTTCTGTAGTTGCCCCAAAGAATGCATGTGCTCGTGTAGCAGTAATGTCTGTAGCAATTAATTAGTTGTACATGATGACATTTTAGACCCTTGCACAACTTCATAATAGGCGCCCCTTACGACATGAGGGAGCAGGTGCCCTATTCTTCCTTGATCTTCTAAAAGACCCCCAGAAACTTCGCGGGGTACTTACTATGCATATTTATAAGTATTTGTTGGATTAGTTGAACGGCCAATTTTAATGTAAATCTCGTCGGTGTAGTGTTCATAACTCAATCATTCTTCCTTTGTCTCCTAAAAGAAAACTTAGCCAGATCACAAGTTCTTTTATATCTGGACATGCGGCCAGCTATTACCGACCGACCGTGTGTCTATGTTGAGCACAGCTCCTCTCGCCAGAACGAGAGAAAAATTTATTTTTTTAAAAAAAGATCATTAAAGTTCCTTAACATGAGTAAGACCATCACTGCAGGCCATGTAGAAAGTCTGTGTCGAAGAACGGCAAATGCTCAAGCTGTGGCTTCTTGTGTAGCAATTGTTTTAACATGATGAGGTTGCCAGCCCATCCACAACCTCACTATAGCATGCCTGCGGAAGTTGTGGTTTTATTCTTTCCTTGTCTCATAGAAGACCTCAGGAACCACACGGCGTATTACTTATAATGCAGTTAAAAAAAAATGTTTTAAATATTTATAATGCAACATGATTTGCATCACCACAGACAAATAAAAATCCTTTGCATTCAAACCTGTTAAGATATACGTATTATCATCACCATCGTCTTCTGTTTCTTGCCATAAGGAACATGAAATCACCACTGCAACCATTCTTGCAAGAAATTAAAGCCATATACTCTTGCAGTATGGCTGCTGTAGAATTTACTTTTCAAACAATGAAGTTTGCCAGCCACATACACAAGCTCACATTAGTCGCCTATTATGACATGTTTGATTGAGCAGTGTCCTTATTCTCAGAGGTAAACGGGAACTACGCGAATCTTGTAAATATATAGTTATACACACCGTATAAATGACCGTTGTTATTCAAATAAAAGTCATCTCAATCATTCCAGGTTTGGCAGGACCAGCTATGACTTAATGTCTGGCCTTGGCCCAGTAAGTCAATGCTGTCTGATACGACTGTCCACCCTGGCCAAGCTAATCAAACTTTATCAAGGTCCAGACAGTCTCAGTCAAGTCATGAGGAAGTCTTTGATGTCAGACCCCTTGTCGCCTGTACTGATAGAACCACATCTCGACGCTTTAGACAGACGGCTTGGGAAAGTGATCAAGGCAGTCAGCGACTGCATCAACAACGGCCGGTCATGGGAAGATGTTGTTATTAATGATGGTTTTGTATAGTCGGTGCACTTTTCTATCACCACCTTCAGCCAGACTTGGTGGACCAAAATACTGAACAGTGAAACTATAAATAAAATTGTGACGCTGTACTCTTGATTTTAAAATGGTATCTGGCTTTTATTGTACTATCTATCTATAATAGATCTATCTATCTATCTATCTATCTATCTATCTATCTATCTATCTATCTATCTATCTATCTATCTATCTATCTATCTATCTATCTATCTATCTATCTATCTATCATGTGGGAATGAAAGGATATAGTATGCAAGATTAATGAGAGTGGAAGGGCAGAATGTTAGACGGGCCTGCGCGCCCAACTCTTTACCCTTCGAAAATAAAGTTCGTTCGTTCGTTCTACCTATCTATCGATCTTTCTACCTATATATCTATCTATCTATCCATCCATCTATCCACCTGTCTATCTGTCTATCGATCTATCTGTCTATCCATCGATATATCTATCCATCTATCTATTCATCTATCCATCTATCTATGCCGATGACTGTACTGTTTATACAAGTGATAAAAGTTACACTACACTAGAACAATCTTTACAAAACGATACACATAATCTTATTAAGTGGAGCAACGAGAATCGCATGCAAATAAATATTAGTAAAACCAAATGTATGTTAATATCAACCAGAAAAAAATACAAAACTCGCAGAAAGCAACACTACAGCTCTACATTGAAACATCACGAATCGAAAACGTAAATGAACACAAAATTCTATGTCTCACTGTTGACCAACACCTAAGTTGGAACTCACATGTACATGCACTCACAAAGCAAACAGCTCAGAAAGTTTACCAATTAGCCAAAATTAAACATTTCCCGCAACAAACATGGAACATATAACATGCATTACGAAAATAATAACAATGGACATGTCAAAGAGCGGCTCAGCTAACGTAAGACGGTACCAAAAACAACAGCGTAATACTCATCTTTTGATAAGAAATAATTCCCAGGATTGTCGAGTCTTGCAATCCGGCGCTGTAATACCGAGTAAGCTCACGTAACAAGTGGCAGAGTCCGCAACTGAAGGAAGTAGTAGAGTTCTTCTTGACCTTGGACAGTGTCATAAAGTTAACCGTGATACAACGTTAAAATATCTCCAAAGATAAAATGTAGGGATAAAAAGAATGCGTAAGTTACTAGCAGACATGATCGCCTACGCCGCGGGTCACCACCCGCCATGGAAATTAACTTGTTAGACGTGAAGGCAAAACGTTTACCCTTGAGACGGGATGAGAACGAAGATCAAAAGGAAAAAATATGACTGAACGCGTGCTTGAAACTAGCAAGGCTAAAAAGACGCAATTGGGGGGGAAAGGAAAAAAATTCACGTTCCCCAAGTTGACACAAAGTAAAGAAATGGACAAAAGGGACCTTAGCTATTATACGCAACAGTCATTTCTTGGACGCTTCTGCGATACTTCGTCCTTTATTTGAATTCAGCGGCAAACGCCTTACAGAAGATGCTCGAACATATTTTTAAAAAAAACAACTAACCTTGAAAAGTAACTTTTTCTTAATAATAATGTTAGGAATATAAAACCTAGCTGGCCTGATGGCCCATCTTGAGCAGAGAAATAATATGCTTTTATTTATACAGACGGATAGATAATAATGAAGATATTGACAAAAGACTGTGTTGTTCATATCAACGAGCGACTGCATTGAAACAAAACATGTCACTAATTTTCAAAAAATTGTGGCCTTGAAGACTCAAGTGCTAAAATCTAGTTAGAATGAAGAGAAGGGGAATTAGTGGACGGTTGTGGCTAAAAATAACTTTAAAGGCAAAATTGTGTAGGGGAAGGCAGAGTTGGTTCAAAAAAACAAGTGTGTTTTTTTTGTGAAACGCAAGTAGAGACAGACGGACCAACAGACAATAATACATACTTGACTGAGGTATGACTGAAATGACTTTTTGGTAGGAGGTTTGAATTTGAAAAGAAAAAGGCGGTGATTGGCCATAGATGAATATATTATCGGCGCTCAGACGCGCATTTTTGCCATTCGTCATAAGTTGTCCTAGTAGACACAGTAAATAATTCAGTGGTGTATTTCCCAGAAGCTAATTGAAATATTTAGAGGGACGCCATACTAAAGCCAGCAGCTCAGCTGAGTTTTGCTAGCATTTAACTGTGTTCTATATTCATAATTCTGGTAAGACTGAAAGTATTTCTTTGTATATTTTAATATTGTTTAATGTTTCGAGTGATTTGATACTGCCATATCATAATCTATCCCTTACAACAAGTAAGGATTCGCTCTAGATCCCCAGCCCCAGTTCAGGGTCTAGAGACAAACAAAATACATAAACGCCAGCAAGGATTAGGAAGGGCGGATCAAGTGTTGAGATCAGTGGAACATATCACCTATCCTATTCAATGGCAGGAAGCAAATGAACATATTTCAGAATATATAGTCCTGGGGAAATTATACTCTGTGAAACCAACTTGGTAAGATGTGCTGTATGGTCAGAGAGATCTGACCCGTCTATGTGATGTTGTTGTGTAATGTTGAGTGTAGAAGTGGTTCAGGAGGTAGAGTTCTGACTCATGACCCAATACTTTTATTTCAGAACTGTGAGTTTTTTATTTGGCACCAAAGTGGTGTCAAATGCTCTGTTGAACATACAAGAGTGGACCAGTGCAGGCTGGTAATTTTGTCAGAGCAGCCTTTAATTGCCCCCAAGCACGGAGAGGTGGGGCCACCAGACTCCTGATATTGCCCCCAAGCACGGAGAGGTGGGGCCACCAGACTCCTGATATTGCCCCCAAGCACGGAGAGGTGGGGCCACCCGATTCCAGCACCAGAATTACTCATTCAAGATACGTGAGCGTCTGGCCTGCTGGACATTCACCAACTTAACTTATTTTCTAACACACCAACTATATTCCATCAATAAAGGGAAAATGTTTAGTAGCCATAGACAGGGAGTGATGAAGTCACCCCAACAGCACATCCATTAATCTTCTCCCAGATAAATTACCACTATAAACAGTAGTAATATTAACTAGTCTTGTAAACTACCTATGTACACACTTTTCATTTATTATGCCATATATTCATGCATATCATTAATAATTTCAAAACCTTTCATATGTTCTGACCAAAATAAAACCTTGGTTCAGAACAAATAAATTTAAAGAAAATTTACTATCAAAATTTTACACAGCTTGAGTTAGTTCAGTGTGTTTTAAATTTTATTAATATTATTAGACTTATTAAATATCTGTGTGTGTGTATGTAATCTATCACAACACATTACATATCAGTACCCTAGAAATTTAACGTAGCCACATCCATTAGAAAAAAAGATATGTGTGAGGTCGTAAGTGGTAGCAAGAAGGGCCTTCTGTAAATTCACAGCTACATTTATCTCAGGAGCCTTCACAGCTGACCTCATGCATCACACTAGGTAAATCACAACCTTACAATACCATCAAATCCCCGACAGACAGCCGTTAGATTTGAACTCCAAGACGCTGAGTTTCCATGTGAAGGTCAACGTTGACGAAGGAAGTTATAGGTTGCATTCCAAAGTTCCGGATATCGACTTGAAGATGTAAATCGATTCAAACGTTTACTGCATAGATCGTTCCTTTGCATCTAAAATAGTCCCCATACTGGCCACCAAACTGTAACCGCCCTTTTTCTTGCTTGTGTTAACCGCTGACTAGAGGACACCAAAGGAGTGGTGTAATGTTGACGGTCCACAATAAGGCGGTTATCTTTATACTTGAAAATATACGCGAATGTCGTTTTACTGGAATGTGAATCCGGGAACTTTAATAATTGGGCACATCAACTAGTGCCTATACGGACATGGACGAACTCATCATGTCAACTTGCAACATCATTTTTATTTGGACGAAATACGTGGACGAGAAAACAGGAAACAGTACCCACACAATGGTTTCACAGTTCAAAATTACATGGGTCATATATGGATACAGTACTTTTAGGATCATATTTCCTTCATATAATATAATGGTTTGACCTTGCGTCGGTGATGAAACTTATACACTGTACAACAAATCTAGGGATGTATAATTCGATACTGTCCTATAACATTGTTCTGATACATATTTAGCCTGGTACCTTTAAACATTTAGGATTCCTGCATACGTTATGTATGAAATGACAATAAAGGGTTAAGTACGATACTTGTTTAACCTCTCTTCATCGCCGCGTCACGTACGACGGCGTTCCCATAATCCAAATCAATAAGACGAAATGACGGAGTAATAAAAATCCTTTAAAAATATCAGAATACTTTCAGTGCAGTACCGAGTTGATCCATTATAACCCCTTAGCGAGAAGGGACTAGCTAGATGCCAACGAAGGATACAGTCACTTAAGTCCAATAACATATACAGTGATTACAATAACTGGATATGACTTACGTATCGTATAAGCCGACAATGGCTTATATTAAGAAGTCATGTTCCAGAATACTTTTACCCCAAACACGATTGGTACACAATAGAATATTCACAGACTCCATGTCTGGCATGAGATGCGGCTTGCATCCTGAACGCTCCTACGTCATCTGGCTTGTTTGGTAACAAGCGCGCCCGCAGATTTGCATACACAAAATTATGCATATACGTGCGCGATAAATGAACTATACATAAAATAACACCCACCTAAGTTGGTGCTTACTCACTTAACAAAAGTAGGACCTGATGACTACTTGAGAATGTTAAGGACTCATAAAGGAGGCAAAAGGAGGCAACAGCTTGGAGGCAAAAGGAGGCAACATATATATAGTATATCTGCGACAAATAGCACAACCTACTGCTAAAAATACCTGCCAATCAATTTTGTCGACTCAGTATCTACGGTATCTTTTATACAGTCTCTGTCTATCAGGAATAAACACGCATTATATTCACCATTGACCTTGTTGCCCCAGGCAGTCTCCGAAAACACAAAGAAAGAATAGGTTCACTTTACAATCGGGCAATGTCGTACAAGGGGATTAACTGCGGTTCCGCATGTGGCTGGCAACCTCATCAAAATAAACAAAGTGTAACAGAAACCACCAATTTAACAGCATGTGACTTCTTGGTGCAGGCTTCCAGTAAAGATACCAGCTATATTAGATGGATCCATTCTCAATGAGGAGCGGAATAGAAAATCGTGGTGATGATGATGGAGATATTCATCATTGTGAGTAAAGAAGTGTTCATGTAATGGTCTCAGTTGTAGATCCAGTGAGATGTTCGTATGTTCAATGTAGAAAAATAAAAATGGAGCTAAAATCATACAACAAAGAGATCTGCATTACAACACTGACAAGAAGAAGGAATATGTGCATCGGTATAACATGATATTGATGTGTTCACGATAAAGCATTGTGTTCTGAGCATCTTACTCTATAACTTACTGACTGTCAGCACACAGCAAACATTTCAGTGAAATCATAAACTATGAGAAGCAAACGATGTAGTCTTCATTATACATGAAGTCATGTGACATCAAAATAAAATCTTGGTGTACACGAAACTAGTAGATGAACTTCGAATAATGTTTTATTCGAATTAGATCAAATTTCAAACTGATCCACCAGCATTTGTTTTGAAGTCTCAAGTGTGAACAATGATTTAAAATCTTGCAGCATACAGATGGACACACAAATTGAAACTTTTAGCTCTTTATGCAGTTTTCATCTGCCAATGCGTTTAATAGGCATATAACGGCATCCTAGCTCAGTGGTCTATGGTTCGATCCCCAGATGAGGTGGGATTTTTTTAGGCCGCAAACCGCTGCTGGGTCGACCCAGCCTCAAATGGGTACCAGAGCAACTCTGGGAAGGTTAAGGCGGCCGGTATGGTGCTGACTACATCACCCCTAGTGTGACGGTCAAGAAAATATGGGCCTAACACTATATTCCCAATATGCCTCAATGGGCATGTAACGGGATCCTATACCTATACCTACATAACGGATTGTTTCATCCTTTAGCATCGTAAATATCTTGAAACGTTTTTGAAATTTCCCAAAAGCGAACATAATTAGCACGCGTTTGTATATTGTGGTTGGATTTCTCCCCCCACAATAAATTTCACGGGGAGCTTTAAATCTAAAGTATTTTTAGATTTCTACACTGTATTCCATTTTCGTCAAGGAGAAATCATAGACAGTCAGAATAACGAGTAATTTAGCCTTCTAAGCTGCACGGGAAAGCTTATGGAGAGAATGATCAATACCAGATTAAGCTGGCACCTCGAAGAAAAAACAAATTTTACTGCACCAACAGACAGGCTTCAGGCAACATAGGTCTACAGAGGACCAAGTCACCTACATTGCACAGGAAATCGAAGATGCTTTCCAAGAAAGAAAGCACACTTTAGCAGTCTGGGTAGATATGGAGAAAGCATTTGATAAAGTTTGGAAAGATGGGCTAAGAGTTAAAATGCTTAAATATGGAGTCTGTGGAAGAATGTATAACTGGATCAGCAACTATCTAACAAACAGAACAGCTAGAGTGCAGGTGCACGGACAGTTAAGCAAAAAGACTACAATGGAACATGGAGTTCCACAGGGTGGGGTCCTTTCCCCAACACTCTTCCTCATATATATAAATGATATAACAGAAAACATCCACAAGAATGTCCACAACTCCCTCTACGCTGATGACCTGGCCATGTGGACTTCAGAACAATACATCACCAAAGCAAGAGTGCGCATGCAGGATTCACTGCTAGCCCTTTAAAGTTGGTCCAAAAAGTGGTTGCTCAAAATAAATGGACAAAAAACTACTCACACTATTTTTACCTTGTCAAATAAACCACAGCAAGCAAAGCTGCAACTAAATGGGCAGGCAGTACGAGAAGATGAAACACCAACATACTTAGGAATCACACTAGACCGCCGAATGACATGGAAATCACAGATTAACAAAATACAGCTAAGGGCAAAACTTCGCATGGCCATCATGAAAACGTTAGCAGGTACCACATGGGGTGCTGATGAGAATATCCTCAAAAAGCTGTACACAGGCAGAGTCAGACCTGCTATGGAATATGGCATCACAGCTTGGTCGACGGCAGCAAAGTCAAATTTTGACAGAGTAAACAGACTCCAAAACCAAGCAGCACGTATGTGGCAGTGTCGAGGTATGCAGGGTTTACAGTTTATTTTATAGAGAGTAGGTTTGGTTAACTAGCCTTGACCGCTAGAGATATTTTTTCCTCTCCTTTGTAAGATTGGGTCACCAGGCTCGATTTTCTTCTCTTAGGTGTTGATGTAGCAAATTTAACTGAGATGGATAGATTTCTTAGCTAAATCTCAAACTGTAGAAATTCACTTTTGCAACAGCGTTCTATTTTAAACAAATCTTTTAATGTCTTACAGCATGAAGTCAAATTTCAACAAAAGTCTGGAATTTAGAACGTTTTTACAATAATAAGCACAATAAAGTTTTAACATATCATCAGATGCTTTCATCGATGCAAAAATCCCTTTTGCATCTTTATCTCATAGGCCTACTCAATTTGTCAAAGATGGCGAACTTTTTCTTTCCACCGTTTTCTTCCTTTAGGTTAGGCCTAACGTCTTATTTTGGGTTCGACGACATATTCTCATTCCTTCAGATTAGTCCTTTAATTTCTTTATTATCTTAGGTATTCCTTGAGTTAAATATTTTCCAACACAAGGGTATTTTCAGCTCAGCATGGTTTTATGTGTAAGACTAGTTTTTGCAAATTGACTCAATCTTCGAACCTAGTTTTGCTGCAACTAGAGTTAGAAGCTCTATACAAATATGCGTTGAATGATAGTTACTACTTACGCAAGTAAGGAATACAAAACCACTCAATGTCCTGAAATACACATTTTAAAATAAATGTAGCAGTTGATTTACTCAAACGAAGGAATATGTAGAGCTGGACTAGACACGTCCTATTCAGTTTCGCTCCTTCATTCTGACTGCCAGATGGCGTCCTGTTCTATATTCCCCAGGGTAAATCTGAGCTATCCGATTGGTCAGGGGAAATCACCCAATTATTAGAAATGGCGTGTGGAAGCGACTCTGTCCTAAATATGTGACACTATAATTTATTATTTTCTGTTTCTCATAAAATATAAAATTATGGGGTGGTCTGTGCTTCTTCTCGTCTTGTTAGAATATAGTCTGTTCTCTGAATAAAGCACGGTATACACGGCTACATACAGATCCCGGGGCCCTGCAAATGTATCCCGTAGGGAGACATTTGAGTACTATCAATAACAAAAAATATCCCCAAAATTCCTAAGTTCAAAAAAAATTTTCAGAAAAATTTAAAGTTCAAAAATTTTTTTTCTAAGTCCAAAAATAATTCGGAAAAATTTAACGAAATTCCTACATCTGAGCTCCTATGTCTATATGGGACTGTCGTCTATAAAGGAGCCTTATAGATGGACATCATCTCCAAAAAATTGCAAACTATCTTTCACATCAATACCCATTTCAACCAAATTTACCAATTGGCAACAGTGCCCGACAAAATCCTAAAAACAATCATAAGGTCATCACCAAAAAATGTGACGAGTGGCAACACTGGGAAATGAACAATAAAATATCTTATTTGCAGAACTTGGCTGCATTATCATAATCTATTACATTTCATTCACAATATAGTTGATTACATTCTCTTGGATATGGTGGGGGGTGTTATCTCTTTTCTGTTCCTGTTATTTGCTCCATATATAAGTCTGCAAGACTTAAAAAAATCTTTTTTTTTCTTCCTGGCGTACTTATTTATTTTATTTTCCAAGTACTCTGCAATATCCTTAGTAATGTCCAGGATCTCCAATTCCTATGGTAATAGCAATCCACTTTCATAAAATAGCCAATGTTCTCATGGGTACTCATCGTGTTCTCTTTTTTTTTCAGTGACTGAGCCACTTGCTCATTATTACATGTAGAAAACATCTCTAGACATAATATGCATATTTATCAGACGATAATATAACTAGCATCATTTTTATAAGTAAGCATTTTTTTCACAATAAAAGCATTAAAACCTCATGGCTTATCCTTATTTATTTATTTGTATGTGTCCTTGTTATTGACATTTTCCAAATGGTAAGTGTATAAATTCGTTCTAAGTCTGTCACTGTAGAAAAAATGTTCTATTTTACATTCCTTTTTTTTTTTCAACTATGTGATGTCTGTCTCTAATATCCGTACGTCTGGTGGTGATCCTGTCCATTAGTCAGTTATTTCTAATCATTCCTTCTTTTCTGTCAACACAGTATTTTTTTTTTCTGTGAACTCTTTCCTAGCAATATTATTTTATATATATATATTTTTATTATTATTTTTTTTTTTTTTAAAGATCTTCTTTGACTTGCCATACATCAATTTTCAAACATCTAATTATTCAGCAACCAACAGACGAATGTGTTACTATCATATTATGAAATATAAGGGAAAAGGAAAATATAGTTTCACATCATCATGAATTTTCTACGTTGGGTTCCGTATTACTTTATTTTCTGTTAAGACAACTGTTTATACTCTTGACAATATGTATCCATGTTGTCACTCTCAAAGCATCCTTGTATACAGTTTATATTTGTCTCCTTTTTTTTTTCTTTTGTATAACACCAATGTATCATTTATGGTGTTCCAATATCATTGTATCCATTCTAGTCCTCCTGTTATCTTGAGAATTCATCCTTAGTAACTCCCTATGTACCTTATCTAGCAATACATTTTTCAAAAACACATCAAACAATTATTTATGGAGCAATCAACTGAGATGTAAGAACTTGTGACAATATGAGATGAAAAAAAATGTTGGGGTCATCACTCAAAAATTGTGACATAGAAGGGAAGAAAAAATATTCAATTGATCGTGAGGAGTCTACAATATCCTTATAAAACAAAGTTCCTGGTACTCTGACTCTTATTTATCCATATTTTTTTCTGGTTATCCTTGCATACCGTGTACCATTTCCATTTTCTTTATAAGTCCAATTCATCGCTCATGGTGCTCCAATATTTAAAATGTGGATCCTTCCTATTCCTCTTATTCTGTACTGGAAATACATCCTTATTAATTGTCCATGTACTATATCTGCGAATATTTATCAACAATATATCAACTAATCATTTATGGAACCATTTATACAAATGTCTAGACTTTACCAAAACATGAACAAAAACATGTCTTTTTACATATGTGCAAAATTTCGACACCAACTCTGCCTTCGCAGGTCGAGGGTTAGTCAGAGTTATGTGGTGCCTGTAACATCTGCTGACTACAGCCAGATGGGTGACTTATGGTACTTATAATTCAAAAATCTCGTCCGTCAGTTATCTTAAGCGTGGGGCGGGGGTCTATTTCATGGTGTCCTTGACCAAGTTTGCTGCATTTCCAATCTAGGTATTCTTTTTTTTTTTTTGTCATAATATCTCCATGATATATCTGTGACATGTCTGTCCTTGGGATAACATTATTTTTTATCCAATATCCTCGGGGTGAGCAGAATCTCAGTACGTCCAATTTCATCAACCATGTATTTTTTTTTCTCTTGTAATTCTGGGTATATTAAGAGTATAGTAAATTGTCAATTTATTTCAACTATCTTACAACATTCTGTAATTCGTGATAAGGAATAGTCATTTGTTATACAACCATGTTCATATTACAAAGGCAATGAGCAAAAATCAAAAAAAGATTTCTCCAAAAATGCGGATGTATCTCTATTTCCTTTACCTCTGGGCGTAGCAATTGTTCAGTCATTATTTTTTCTCTCATTATTTAATCTCCATTTTGTGTCCTTAGCACCTGTGGTTCCATGGGATTATCATAATCTATTTGTCTCTTGTCTACTGACAATCCTTCAATAATGACTTCAAATATGGTCCTCATATGTGCAACAATCATCTGCTCTGATTTGTTCCATGTCCATGGTATTCATAAAATATTCCATTATCTCCTTGTCTTTGCTCGTATCCACGAAAGACTAAGATTATTGTTCCTCCAATGTTAATGTGGGGGATTTTGTGCATAAACATTTCAACAAAATCTCAGCTGTGACAACATAAAGTTTCACCTTAATAGCAAATTGCACCTTCATCATGCCTAAACAGTTGCTTCTTCATCTCATGTGTCATTAGTGGTTATCATGTGGTAATGGGGTATTCAATGTGGGTTCAGCATATACAAATGCTGTAGAGGGGTATTTCATTTGCTAGGTCAGCATGTGCAAATGCTATTTCTTTAACATGGGCAAAGGCATCATCAACAAATAGGTGTAATGTGTTCAATCTGGGGTTAGCATATACTAATGCTCTCAAGGGATTCTTCATTTGCAGAAATTCAGCATGCGCAAATGTCATTGGGGTACTTGTGATATCAACAAAATATTGTTGGAGTATCAGGGATCAAGCTGGTGGGGGTATGACTGGTAATGGGCAGTAGGAGTAAAAACTAATTTCTCACTCTGAAATGGTGATTTATTTTCTCTTTTTCTTTTCTTTTATGTCGGCTGCTAACCTCAAGGCAGTCAATGTTTTACAATATTGGCTTATCATCATCAAAATGTGTGAGGGAAGCGTGGAATATGATCAGTTACAAAAGTGTAGATCCATGTTACAACAGAATAGTGTGACACATGTGTTATAGGTAAGGTTGTGTAACCTTCTAAATATCAAAAACTGTCTGACTAATAAGGGTGTCTGTAAACAAAGAACATTGTATCATCTGTGTCATCTTTATTTCAAAACACTATAATATGTCCAATGAAAATCCTCCGTGTGCTGGTCTTGATTTTCCTCTGACATCAGTAGTGGTATGGCTGGGAAAAAATAACTTTCTCAGTGAGGCTTTGACATCTTAGTCTGGAAGAAAGTAATTTGAACTGTCAAAACTGAAAATAAAGTACATGGGAAAGTTAGTACATTGTTAAATAGGTTTTTTCACATATGCGTTGACCGTGTTCGGATTGGCGAACACATAAAACACCTGGGCGTGTTTTTCAGAACAGCTTCGCTAGTTCCTTCACCATCTCTAACCTTGCAATGTCCCGACTGCTTAGGCGAGCATCATACTGAGTAGCAGTGGTGACGGGTGTGATAGGCGACGACACTGCATTTGCTGATTGTTGGGGCACTGAGGACATTGACGAATGCGGTGATGGCTTAACATCTTTTGATTGCGGTGATGGTTTCACTGTGGTAGGGGTTTGTATGGCTGGAACATCTGTTAGTTTTGAGGCAGGTATATGTTTCGCCTTGATTTTTCTTCTGACTTGGGCCTGTGGTACGTTAACGTCTTTGACAGTGGGCGCAGTAATTTGCACACTGTTGTTTTTGACTAGTTGAGATGAGGCTAACACTTCTCGGCTTGGTTTGGGCACTCGATAGCGTTTCGCCTTGACTATTCGTCTGATCTCATTTTGTGGCAATTTCATGCATTTAATGACAGGAGATGATGCGTCTGATGAAGAAAAACAGGTACGTTTGCCAGCTGCTTGAATCTCCGGGGATGACGTACTAGCGAATGATGTATCAGTTGTGCAACTAGGACCAGGCGAATCTATACCAGAGTCTCTTTCATACTTGTTGGTTACTATCTCACCGTATGTTTGAACAGGGCAGATATTGGATATTTCGTCGGTGTGAAAACTTTGGTCTATTGGTTCTTGTGTGTCCATGTCAGAATCTGTGTCGTTAAAGGGGACCGAATATGTGGAGCGATAACAATATTTTGCCCTTCTAATGGGTCGGATGGATACTTCTGTAGAATTCTTCTCTTGTAGGGTAATCTTGCTTTCATCCCGATCTAACGTGCTGTTATAGTGTTCAAGAGTGCCATCATCCTGTTGAACCGTGTTTATTACTAAACAACGTATCTCATCTTGTTTGGCAGACAAGTTCACAGCAAATTTATCCTCTAGTAATTCATACACCAATTTGACCGTGAGAACGCTGAAATCACCCTTCCTCAAGATGTCATTTATTTCTTCCTGCAGCCTCTCTGTGCTCAGTGCAGTAACTGGGATAGCATTGAAGGATTTCTGTTGGGCGAACTGTTTCACTGGTGCTACGGGGTCGCAAACTTGACTTGGTGTGTCAGTGTCTGTCTGTGTTGCTGAAACTGCAGCTCTATTCTCTGTTTGTGTCGCGACAGAGGTCGTCTTTGGTTCATTCATAAATTCTTCTTGTTTGTGCACGATTCGGGTTAGTCTATTATGAGGGGGGGTATGTAGCGTCGTGTTTACTTTCACCGAACTGACCTGTCTTCGCCATGGATGTAGTGGTTTTATAACAGCACGAAAACCTTCATCTGTGGTGACAATGCATTCCCTGTCAGATGCATGGAGATTCTTTATTTCGTAGGTCCTATGACTTTTGACATTGGTGAATAGGCTTCGGACTGCAATGCGGCAATCTCTTCTATTTAAACTCGTCCAGTGATTCTTAGCACGTCTGTTAAAATGATACAGCGTACTATCTGTGTCCTCGGTATGAATGTGTTGGTAGACATGGGTATCGTAGGTTTCTTAATTTTTCGACAGAGTAACTTTCCGCATCCGCGTGTGTTGTTACTGCATTCCTCCTGATAGAGGTGTGATTACAATACTTCATATCTGCCCCATGAATAATGGGATGTAAGCTCAAGGATTTACGTTTGGGATAACCTCCCGTCAGAAAACGATTTTTTTCCTTGTCAGAGTCAGAGGGGCGGCGTGGGTTGGAGAAACTTGGGGAGGGGAACTGATGGGCAAAGCTCTGACACAGTGATGGCTCATGCTGCATAGGGTAACTTCCCGTCAGCAAATATTTCTTAGCCATGTCAATCGGTGGGCTGTAATGGTTGTGCATGCGTTTGCTGCTGTTGTTGTACTCTTGGTGTGGGTATTTCCTCCTTAGGTCCATCTTCGCTATTTTCTGTTTGACTTATAGTGGTGGGTTTTTGCTTTTTAAAGAGAAGTGGTCACGGCATCATTTTACCATACGCATGGAGATTCTCATTCCTTCAGATTAGTCCTTTTTATGCCAATGATCATAGGTATTCCTTGAGTTAAATATTTTCCAACACAAGGGTATTTTCAGCTCAGCATGGTCTTATGTGTAAGACTAGTTTTTGCAAATTGACTCAATCTTCGAACCTAGTTCTGCTGCAACTAGAGTTAGAAGCTCTATACAAATATGCGTTGATTGATAGTTACTACTTACGCAAGTAAGGAATACAAAACCACTCAATGTCCTGAAATACACATTTTAAAATAAATGTTGCAGTTGATTTACTCAAACTAAGGAATATGTAGAGCTGGACTAGACACGTCCTATTCAGTTTCGCTCCTTCATTCTGACTGCCAGATGGCGTCCTGTTCTATATTCCCCGGGGTAAATCTGAGCTATCCGATTGGTCAGGGGAAATCACCCAATTATTAGAAATGGCGTGTGGAAGCGACTCTGTCCTAAATATGTGACACTATAATTTATTATTTTCTGTTTCTCATAAAATATAAAATTATGGGGTGGTCTGTGCTTCTTCTCGTCTTGTTAGAATATAGTCTGTTCTCTGAATAAAGCACGGTATACACGGCTACACGTATTATATCAGGGGCCCTAAAGTCTACACAAATTAACCATATGGAAAACATCACAGGGCTACAGTCAATGGAGGATAGACGTGACAGCAGAGTCTTAAAACAAGCTGAAAAATTTAAGAGGCTCGAAGGACACCCCATGTACCAAAGAATGAATAGGCTAGGAAGAGGCAGGCTCAAGCGAACTAACTTTGTCGCCCAAGCAAAAGAAAAAATTAACAATAATACCATACTAGCAAGCTCAGTTGCAAAGAAAATCCCAACAAGCTCAACTATCCCACTGTGGAAAATAAGATGCTTTCCTAAGTTAAAATCTGATATTCCAGGCATTGAAGGTAAGGGAACACAGACAGAAACACAAAGAAAGTGTATAGCAACCAAGTATATTGACCAAACATTTCCAGCAAAGCTTTGGACACATGCATATACTGATGGTTCGGCAACAAATGCAGTTGAAAATGGGGGTGCCGGCATCTTCATAAAATTAAAGAATAGAATTCACTCTATGGCAATTGCCACTGGAAAATACTGCAATAACTTCTGTGCTGAAGCAGAAGCAATGAAACAGGCAGCTAAAACTCTTATTGAATGCAAAGCACAGGCAGAAAAACAGATAGTAATCTTTTCAGATGCCCTCTCAATAATATCAGTGCTGAAGAGCCACCAAACTAAAGGATTGAAAGATCTGATAATCTCTCTTGAAAGACTAGCCGAATGCTTCAAGAAGTGCACTATCCAGTGGATACCAGCCCATTGCAACATACCAGGAAATGAGGAGGCAGATAGACTTGCTAAGGAAGGAGGTGCCTTACAACAAAATGATATAGAAACAACTTACGCAACGGCAAAGACTACTATAAAGGCTACATTCAAGTCCAAATGGGAAAGAGAGCACCCGGGACATTTGAAAAATGATGCATATCATCAACTATCCAGAAAAGAACAGGTCATCATTTTTCGGCTACGCACTGGTCACAACAGATTGAGATACCATCTGTACCACAAATACAAAATTGGTGCAACAGATCTCTGCACCTGCGGTACCAGCCCAATGACAGTCGAACACCTGCTGCAATACTGCCCAACCTACAGTAATGAACAGAGTAGCATATGGCAACAACCCACTTCTGTCAACGAAAAACTGTTTGGAGATGTTGGGAGCCTTGGGTTGACTACTGCCTTTATTAGAGTCATAAATGTGGAAGTCTGAAGGCGAACGAGGAAGAAGAAGAAGAAGTTCGTTGGATGGGCACACAGAGTGACTGGTATATACACGCACGCCTCGCTCTGTCTGCAAATTGGTACATTTTATGACGTCACACACTTGTTGTTTCGAAATTGAACTACACAGAAGCGGGGAGAGAGATGGTGTGTTTATGTAATAATAGAAATTGAAACTCACATGAAAAATATATGTAATTCTTTATTAAGGGGAATAAGGCCATAAAACCTAGTTAGTTTGATAGCATATGATCTCCTGAGTAATATTATGTTACAATTTTCAAGATCGCCCCATTAAAAGTAAAGATATTGACAAAAGACTAGATATGCCCAGACAGATGAACGAACAGACGCTTGTTTTTGCATTCACTAACGGTTACTTTTGGACGCGTTAGGGGAAATGAGACAGGCAAGGGTAGAGATATTATGGGATGGCCTAAAACTAAAAATATTTGGTAGTGGAAATCTTGAAGTGAATGAGAGGCAGAACTTGTTAAGTCAAAAAACAAGTCTATTTTTAACTTTTAATGCCAAAATGTGACCGACGTACATTTGAAAAATTGAGATGTAATTTTGACTTTTTTTTCAAATTCAAAATTGAAAAGCTTACTCTTCCGATCTGATTGGCCAACGCATTTTTTATTAGGGAAAACTTAGATAGGTTTTCGCCATTTTGTAGAAAGCTGTCCCTGAAGCATGTCGATGTGATCCTAGAAGTTTGACTTTTATTTGTAACTAGAACTAAAAAGTATTTGTCATAGTCTGGCCAGCAGCAAAGCTGAATTTGTGCCATCCATCGCTGTGCTTATTTCATTGAATTCTGGTAAGAAGAATATCTATATTATTATGTAATATGTGCAAAGGCAAAAAGTGGGAAAGTGTATGACATGCCTAAAGAGACAGTTTGGGTATATCTATTTGATTTATGTTTGAATATTGCAATGTTGGAATTAAAAATTATTGTAGGACTAAAGTAAAATAGCACGCCTCTGTGTTCGCTGAACACTATTGATTGCCTGGAGCGTTTATATTTTGTAATAGAAGAAAATTATATGCATATAAGGAGATGTACATACTCCTATTAAATTGTGTTGAAGAAGACTATGTAAAATGACTGTGCTGTGCTGTATCTGCCATATGGACCTGAGGTGTGGTCACAATATGATGTGAGTTCAAAAAAACTTAGGGGCTGGTGCACTTGTAATGCACACGAGGCTGAACCCCATCATGTCATGTAGAGAGTTGAGGGAAAAATATAACAGATATGAAAAGGCCAGGGTGTCTTTTATGTTGCAGGGTTTTATTTCCTGTTACCAGCCGGTGACAGGAAAGCTGAAGTACAAGTGAAGACAGTAACGTCTCCAGTACAGCGTATTCTGTATAATAATTGTCAAGTGGATCTCTGAGAGCTGATGTTCTTTACAGAGCCATATCAACGATTGAATCTTCACGAAGGAAATTTCAGGTTATGTGCCACAATCTGGGCAATCTGACACTTTATCTGGAGAAAACTGTTTCCCTACCCATTAACAGAAACTCTCGGGGAAATGATGACATAAACAGTCTCTCCAATAACTGACTCACATTATTAATTATTACTTAACAGCCTGTGAAACACCTTACGGAACATTTTAATATAAATAGTATTATTGTTGGACCAAGAGTCCTTATTTTCAGTTCACTTTTCAGTGTAACATACATTTTCTTCAGTTTTAAAAGACCTGTCCAAAAGAGATTGCAGGACAGGCACAATAAATTGTACATAAAAATATTTCCAAATTGAATAACTAAACATTAGAGTTATTAAGATTCTATTAGAGAGTTATACTGTGTTGTTTTGATGTACCATCATTTCATTGCATCCCCTAGACACTAGCCACATCAAACACCATACATTAGAATTAATTTACAGCACCGTGTGAGATCTTGAGATGTAGCGTTAGGTCCCTTGAGAACTCATCATCTTCAACCACTAGACTCAAGGTCTTACATAGCTTGACCTCACACGGTTAATACATCTAACTCTATCATTCTTATCTTTTACCCTCATAACCTCTCCAGCAAATTAAACTTTGCTACAGGAAGTTTCAAACTTTTCAATCAGTGTAAAACATAAATGAATTTATATTGTGAACACTTTCCAAACAGTGGAGATGTAAATGTAAAACAAATTATATCTGTACGTTTAACCTTTTCATTTAAAAACACTTTTCAAACAGTGGAGATGTAAATGTAAAACATATTATATCTGTACGTTTACCCTTTTCCTTTAAATGTAATGTAAAGCTAAAGCTATTCAGTTTAAATGTAAAGGAAGTTTTATCACGAGATATTAAATTTAATTCTCATCGAGGGTAAATTCTTTCATGGTATGGTGGTAGAATAGAAGAGGGGGCTCATAACTAGGTGTCGGAAAACGCAATACTCAGAAGAGCGTTTCGTTCTTTTCTTTTATCATAGTTATTGGTGGTACCAGCAGAAAGTACTATCTCTGGAACAAGAAGGGAACAGTGTGCCTAATCTTTAAGACGAAGGACCCACGTGGTAGACTCTCCTTGACGTTTCTTGGAAACGAACTACCCCCGACAACCTTGATGAGAGACGAACGCGAGCAGAGTGTAAAGAACCAACCCATAAAGAAGGTGCAGAACCGTCATTGGCAGCTGATTTCACATATATGCTGCCACTTGAACGTCTAGTAATATCTCACATTTCCTAAAGAATGTGATGATAACTTTTTCTTGATTCATAGCTATTCAAATTATTTTCCAACTGTTAAAACCTAAAATGATTATTAAATTTTGTTATTTGTAATGTTACAAATTTAACTTCGATTTAATCGTTTTAAAGTTACTGCATGTTTGTCTCAGTCAATTTACTTCACACACTCTAAACAGAGCTATACTAGAATAATTGATTTCCACTGAGTAAATCAGGGGTGGGGGCTTAAACGAGCTGAACTTAAGAAGTTAACATACTCAGCCAAAGCAGTAGTGTTCTCGTTTATTCTGAATATCTTGTGAAGACTCCCTTTGTTTAGTGTCATCACCCTTCCATTTAGATCTCTGCCAAGAGTAATCTTGTGCAAAGGTAGATACCTTTGAAGCCCATATTAGATACTCTTGACTTTTGACCACTGTTTGGACCACTACTGCAAAGCAGGTGAGGCAATACCGTCACAATACAGATACAGAGCTATTAAATTAATATTTCTCTGAATCACCTTCAGCTGTGTCTTATTAACACGAGTCAAAACTGTCTTATAGAAGTGGGCGGAGAATATTAAGGACATGGCAACTTAGATAACTCATTTATTATCCTTGCCATTCTATAAATTCCTATAAGAATTCCTGAAATAGAAGCATCATTCTTCTATTTACATCTGTGCCGAGAGTAATCTTCAACGAAGGTTGAAACCTTTGAAAACCCTCATCCTTTTATTCGGAGTTCGGCTATTAGTGGACAACTACTGCAAATCAGGAAAACAACGCACAACACTCTAGTACATTGTTGATCAAAATTAAGTTCCGAAACGGACTACTAGTGCCAACCTGAAAGACTACTAGTGCCATTCAGGGCATGACAAAGCCCTTCACATGATTGCTATCATTTGTGCGTTGATAAATATTAAACCTAAAATTGATCAATAGTGTATATGCGCCAGCGTGATGAAGCCTTGATATGGTCTAGTCCTGAAATAATGCGTACACTGCCAGGATGTGAACATTTTGGAGCTTGGCTTTGTTGGGTTGTAGTCATTGGGAGCAAACTACCACAGTAAGATCGGGAAGGAATTATTCACCATACATAGACATAAAAAGAGGTGTCAGACAAGGTTGTGTGCTGTCCCCCTGCCTATTTAATTTATACACTGAAAAAATTTTCAAACAGATACAGGAAATACCAGGACTGAACATCAGTGGAAGGTCAATAAACAACCTTAGATATGCAGATGATACCGTGTTGTTAGCTGAAAGCGAACAGGGGTTACAAGAACTAGTGAAGCAAGTGAACAGTATAAGTCATGAATATGGACTCGACATTAATATTGAGAAAACAAAAACTATGATAATTTGCAAAACAGACGATAAACCCACATTAAAGATAAGCGTAAATGGGAAAATCCTGGAACAAGTCAAGAGCTACGTATATCTTGGTCATATAATAACAGAAGATGGCAGATGTGAAACAGAAATCAAGAAGAGAATAGGAATGGCCAAAGCTACATTCAACAACATGAAACATATACTGACATCCAAACAGTTATCTCACAAATTAAAACTGAGAATCATAAAGTGTTATATATATTCTGCATTTCTGTATGGTGCCGAAACATGGACGATGAATAAGCATTTGGAAGAAAGAATTGAGGCTCTTGAAATGTGGATATATAGAAGAATGGGGCGTATCTCATGGAAAGAGATGAAAACAAATAAGGAGGTCCTACAAAATCTAGGGATGAAAAGAGAACTAATGAGGGAGGTCAAAGTTCGGCAGCTAAAATACTTTGGCCACATAAAAAGGCATAACACCTTGCAGAAGACCATAACAGAAGGGAGAGTTGAAGGCAAACGTGCAAGGGGAAGACAGCGCTATAAGTGGGAAGATAACATCAAGAGATGGACAGGAAAGAGTCTATCAGAGTGCACCACCAAGACAAGAGACAGAAGACGTTGGAGATCTATTACAGCCAACCTTCGTTGTGGAGATGGCAACTGATGATGATGATGGTGATTCATAGCCCAGGACTCGTAGCCGTAAGTCAAGACGGGAACATTGCTGAAGAGGTATACAGCTATCTTAGTCTTCTTGCCCATTTCTCCCAGTTGCTTCTTTTCGGGTAGCCAACTATTTTTTGATGGCTCCCTTCCAGTTTATTACAACTACAGATGATGTAGCGAAAAGGACAACACCAATCTGGTTATTGCACCATAAAGTTATTTACCTTTGAGGGTTGGATTATAATTATCATTCTCAAGCAATTTTAGCTATGTGAATTAATTACCTTTGGGATCTAACAGGGAATCAGAGATTTTACACTATAGAATTGATTTTCGTGCCGTAGTTTCTAACAATAAATGTACATCTTAATGAAACCTGCATGTCTGCAATTGGTAGAAAGTCACCCTGAAAAAATATCATTGGTTGAAGAGCGGACTTCTCGGAAAGCATTGACGTCATGGCCAGCACTGACAAAAAACTGAAGCAAGGGATATATAAAACCGTTTTAATCACAATTCTACACTTCCAGAATTTTCTTCAAGATCTTATGGCTGAGAAAAAGTCGGACAGACTGACCCCTGTAAGAAGCCACATCATACAGCAGAGACGAAGCCAGGCTGGCATGCTGTTGTGAGCGGATTTGCTTAGCGATAAGCTAGAAGTATTTTGTATGAGGCTGTGTAAATGAAGTATCGTAGTGTCATGTAATTTGATGTATTATTTGAAATTAATTTTATGACTGACTTAGATTGACATGCTTGTGTTTTGTCTTGGCATCTTCAAAAACTTACCATGACATCTGAAGTTGGTCTTCAACTGAATATAACCTGAAAACAATCCTCAAACAGCATTGACTTGGCTAGTTGATACGTTTTAAGGCGAGTGCTTATCAGGATTTCACAGTGCTAGCAAAAAAAAAAAAAAAAAAAGCTGAATCTTTCTTAGGGCTCAGCTTTTAAATACTGTGTACTCAGTGTTCTACCTTTTCGTTTTTTTTCTTCGTTACATTTCGATATATTATCATCATGTGACGTATTCTTTCCAGAACGTTGTCTCCATTACAGCTGCTCTGAACGCATCACGATTCTGGGCAAGTCGACCTGCATCAGCCAAAGACAAGTTCAGACTCTCTGTGATGTCCTGGGTCCACCGTCCGATATATTATACATTTTATAAACGGAAACAACTTTGGTTTAATTAAATACCAAAGGAAATTAATGATGACAGAATTTAGAAAAATTGTTATAACGATGTTTATAGTCTTTTGATGTAGTTTATTGTTTGTAAAAATATGGGCCTAACATCATAATCTCAATATGCCTTAATGGGCGTGTAACGGTATCCTTTACCTTTCTTTTTATAACGTACTTCTTTGACTAACATAACCATAGCCTCATGATAATGTTGTCAAAATGACAAATCTGATCGATAGTGTCCCGTCATCATCGGAGGGGTGTCTTAGTTGTAGGCAACAGATAACAGCCTTGTTCATATGTTGCAGGTTCCAATACCAGTTGGACGCTAAAACACTGGTGAAGTGTGATAGATTGATGGGTATGAGTCAACGATCACCACTGCATGCCTGGCAGTAGCCTAGTGACTGCCTGTCCAGACGAATAAGGTCCCCCGGGAAGGCTACACAATATCAAGCTACATAAGGGATTTTCGAGACCAAACCGAAGAAGATAAAGAGCATATTGGTGTCGAGAAACAAAACTTAACATCACCAACGGCCATACAGTGTTCTACAAGATGATATAAGACATAACAGTGACACTTTTTTTTATTTTGTGAGTTTGTATAAAAATATTTATATATCCATTTGAAGTTTTTAACTATAAATACCTGTGTTGATTATTGTATAATTTGTATTTTAATGATTTTGTTTAAATTCCAGTTACATTTCGAAATGCTTGTTCTTGTGCAGTGGCGTAACTAGGGCTGATGACGCACAGGGTAAATTAAAATAAATGGCACCCCTCGAAAACCGTTCTTTAAAATGTTGGCTAAATTCTTACATTCGTAGTAAAACTTGTTACTCGTTATAATACTTGTTAAAAACAGACTTATTGTTGAAAATTTAAACTTATATTGTTGCTAATATATTTTATAACTATAGCCACGTTCTTATGTCTCACTTTATCAATGTCATTTCATGTTAGAAATTGCAAAAAACTACCACTGCGCAAATAAAAACGTTTTAAGTGGTATTTAGAAACAATTCTCAAAACAACAAATTAATTAACTTTATTTTACTATATATTTAATAATGATTTGGAACTTCACGCTAAAGAAGTACTTTTCTACCTTTATCTGATGCCAACTGATCAATAATATCATCACAATTAGTTATTTCCAGTTCCTCTCGTTCAATTCTGATCAAGGTCAAAGAAGCATGTCTCCCTTGCTGTCACAAGGTTAACCCGAAGATTAACCAGGGAGAGTTATCTGTGTGGTGCCGGCTTTGTCAATGGCTCAGATTTGCCTGGCAACCGGTTGAAGATATGCAGCAGGAGTGGAGAAGGTGAATGTAAGACTTTGTGATAAGTTACCCGCCGATAGTCCCAGTGATTCTCAATCTCGTGACACTGTCACTCCTACCACTCTATCCCCCTCTCTATATTATAATGCTAACGATCCCCCACCCCCTCTATTACACTAAGTGAACAGAAGAGGAAGAAAGGAAGAACTGTATGTCTCTTTCGCACACTTTCTTTCCTTCTCTATATATGTAATTAACGTGTGTGGTAACACAACTACAACATTTATTGAATTACTTCAAGGTAACAACATCCAATTACAACAATACAAATGTAATAAGAACTAACATTAACTATACCTGGAAAATAAGATAAAAGTTAATGCAAAATACACAAATGAATCTTAAGTCTATACTATGTGATGATGATGATGATGATGAATTTAGCCAATCCTAAATACTAAAAAAAGGATATCTTGTTTCTTGGTCTCTGACTGACTGTCAATAAAACTCGGGGTATTTGTATACAATGGAAAAGTCTTTGTCTGCATTCAATGACACTGGACGGTCCACTTAATTTCGTCAGGTGTCGATGGCCTGTTCTTTTCTTCTTCACAATGCGAGTGTTGACAATGCCACGACCGGCTGAGGTGGCTTATTCATAGGTGGTATTGAACGCAATGTTAGGCGGTTGAAACTTCGTCTGATATGCAGATGTCCTTGGTTGTGCTGATATTTTGCTCATGTGGTGATGATGGTGGAAATATGTTATATATTTGTATTTGTTGACGCATCAGTTTTACTGGGAGAATCTGTCCATTACTGCAGGTAATTTAGGATCTCAATAATTTCCGTAGGCACTGGGTTTAAAAGGTCGTCTGGATGCTCATGCAACTTTTTATCAAGATTTCTCAAAGGCACTTGTTGTAATGACAATCGTCCGTAGGCTACTGCAACTTCTGATCAATAAATTCACGTAGACAGCTCTTAGTAATGCAGCCCTTATTCTAGGTATTTTCTGCTTACTTTTCTGTGTCGGTGGTGGATGACAGAAAGTGTCCTTCGCCGCCTGGCAAATTCCTTTCTAACCCCCGTTGAGTGTTGGTAGGTTTGTTGCCGTTAAATATCTGTGAGATACGTGTCGTCGCAGTATATCTGGTTGGGCCTACTCATTAGCTTGTCCCGTGATTTACGCCAACAGGGTAGTAAGACGAAGGCTGAGTTGTCTCAAACGGTCACTGTCTCTACCACTGCGATGGATAAAATAACAAACCCTTATAAGTACCCCGTAATCTATGTTACGCATGGAGTGTGTTCTTGTATGTGAAATCTTATCACTATAATGAATGACTGCGGTGTTTACTGCACTGTTTACCGGGTAATGTAAGAAGCAAAATAAAAGTGTCTTGTATTTACTTCGTTATAGTTACTGGAAACTGTGCAATCTCATAGATCTAATAATTCTCTGCACGGTGTTTATTGCAACCTGTACGTATTAGTATAAAATATAATATTATAATAAAACGTGACTGGTATTTACAGTGTTATATTTATGGAAAATATATATATATATATATATATATATATATATATATATATATATATATATATATATATATATATTTATATAACTGAAGTTAAGATAGATGTATAATAATAATGTACAAACTATAGTACACTAACCTTGGTGTCCATATAAAGAAATCACTGACACAAGTCCTGACTCTTCCTCGTGAAATATAGAACCAAGTAGGTTGGCGAACTGCTCTCTCTTGGCAATATTGAGCGATCACTTTCGTGGGGTTTTATCGAGTCCGAATGGCCGCTGGCTATTTCCCGTGTCCGCTTCTAATGTCATGTGAAGTTTCGTTCATCTTTACTTTAGTCAGACAACCAGTCGCCATTACTGTGTAAAGTTTCTGTAATGTTTTGCTATAGTCGCTTTCGTGTTTTTCCTCTCTCAGACAATCTGTCTGCGTTCGTCTTTTGGGTGTCTGTGCAGTGTTGTTGTTCTCTTTATAATTCATTCTTTCATATTGATCTTCGCTCCGACTTTGGGTCTCCGTTAATCCAATATTATTTGGTCTGTTCCATGAGAACCGGCTTACCAAAATACTCATTGTAAAACGTGCTCGCTGCTCTGTCTCTGGTCGTCTATTATGCTCTATGACTAGGCAAAATAATATTTGTGTATGACTGCCGTTGTGTAAACACACGGAGTCGTATTCGCGACTACCTGGCTATCTAATGTCTCATTGTTGTGTAAACATTCCCTGCGACATTTGATGCGTTTCCAGGGCTTACGCCAAGCGCTGTCTATTGTGAACAATGGGTTTAGACAACCGACTGCTTTCTCATACCTTGAGAAATTTATCGACAAAATATCGGCAATAGGTTTTAAGAATTTAAATGCAGAATTACTCGCGTCCCGTGACACTTGCCTCAGTGAAACCCAAAAATAGGATATCTATTTCAATTTCCTAAAAGATCGCTCTTGGCTGGAAATTGAGCATTGTCTGAACAGCATCCTTAAGTTAGGAAAAAACATTTGATCTCCATTCTAAACAACAAACGTAAGAAGTACCTCAGCTTTTGAAATCTGAGCATTTGCGCGGCTAACAAGCATCTTAAAAGCAGGATTTATTCACGAAGGTAAAAATCGTCATTATTAGTGCTATAAAACCGTCTAAGGTTCAGACAACTTTTTTTCAAGATATTTAGGCCATGGTTGCTACTGTATAATCCGTCAACATCCAAAATAAATCCATCTTTTGAACCTAAGTCATGGAGACACAAATATTTCGTAACATTTAATTATGCAGGCGATCAATAGTTTATTCAGTTATTCTCATCATTTCTTCTTTTGCAGCGAGCCCTACATCCCTTGGCTTTTTTCACCGGGCAATTGTTTCTTCATTCTGGGGTGTCCTTCTACTTGAATAACCCCTCTATCACACAGTTTCAGTCCTGCTTCAAGGGATGCACTGGCCGATGATTCTTGATTGCTCAAAGAATAATCTTGAAGGGCTTTTAAATCGGTATAAACCATCACCTGACTCTGTATTACAACTACACATACCTGTACATAAATATTAAGTGGAATAAATGAGATTTTCAAAACGGAGGTGTGGAATTTTTGCATTTATTTAACCATAACAAAAGGTGCCCCCCTCCCCCCCCCCCCCCCCCCCTTCCTAATTTGGTGTCACTAGGGCACGTGTCCTACCTGCCTCACGCTAATTACGCCACTGTTCTTGTGCGGACGTGTTTTTTATCTGCTCTCACATTTCGCAGCATTAACGCAGGAAGTTTAAGTCACATTCCGTGGATTTTTATATCAGTATATTGGTTATTAGACGGTGAAATTTTTAAACATGATATTGTGTTAATGTAATGTGTAACATTTTATAGAATACCGTTGAAATGTGTATCAGTTTTTTCTCTATGTTATTGGAGGATATTTTTAACAATGACTACATGACTCATCCGAATGTGACCTTCGCCAAAGCAAGAGGTCAGTTGTTGGTCAAGCGTTGCTGTCAAGCATCATAAAATTTTCCCGGTATACAATGTTCCTCACCGATAACAAAACGCCCGGTGGAATGTAACAATGTCATGCTTGGAAGAAGGTGTTAGTTCGCAGCTAACAGTGGGCCCCAGGGACGCTCGTTTAAGACCAACGACCATAAAGAACTATGCTTTGAACAAAGAGAGGGCTATTCACCTAAAACTTAAAGGTTGTAGAACAGGGTCCGGTATAACCTTGAAGCTATCAAGTCATGGAAAATGTGTAACTATAACATTCCAGAACACCTTTCAGTACGAGGCATTTCGTTTCATTGTCATTAAATTCTACGAAACAGGACTTGTAGAGTCAAGAACAGACATAAATGGTGCACTAGTAGAAGACGTTATAACAACACCACTTCTCAAAATTCACCTTTATCACACTAAGAACAAAATTATGACCCAGGGGACTGCCGCAGCTATCGAATCATGGCTAGAAACAGAATTTGAAGAATTAAAAGAATCTGCAAAAATTGTAACTGATGTTGAGTTAGAAAACACTAAAATGGACTCCGCTGTTTCTATGCCCCACTTGGCAGTAGACTCAATGATTCCAGGCATAAGTGACTTTACTACCGACAACGACATTCTCAACATCAGCTGCAACCCAATGTCTCACAGTGAATCAGAAATTCTACCTTCTGCAGTATTGGATACAATAACAGACACCCCTACAATTTCTAAACCTATGTTGGCCATCGAATACCCCATGGACCATGAAAATATACGAAAAGCTGAAACTGTATCTCTTGAGCAACAAAAAGAAGACACCACGAAGTTACCTGTGTCGTGCTGCCAGGAGCTAATGCAAAATATGGAGGACACGCTACGAAGTTTAATTGGTGATCTCATGTCTAGTATACAGACATCGCTCAAGGCCGAAAACGAACTTCTTAAAAGGGAGATAGTATCTCTGAGGGAAGACAATTCTAGCATGAAGGACATCATCGAAAAACTGCAGAGAGACTTCTCACTCTATAAGATAAGACAACCAGATCATCCTCAAACAATAGTAGAAGATTGCGAAGAATCCATACATAAAAATACGCCAAATCAGCAAAAAGGTCACCACCAAACTGTACACAAAAAACACGAAGAGACACTCACAAACACAACATATCCCATTGGAGTCAAAATTACCAACAGATTTCAAGTTCTTGAGGATTGTTCAACAGAAAATGAGCAGGTATCAGCATCCCTACCAGACAACGTTCCAGTGCCCGAAAACCAAATTCACAAATCTCAGAGCCATCACAACAGTCCACAAAAAGAACACCACAAAAGGCAGCAGCATCAATCTAATAGAAAACAAAGTGAAGAAATACGTAGTGACGTTACACATATTGTAATTGGTGACTCCCTCTTGAAGGGTATTTATTGTGAAAGAATGTCCACTACAAGAGAAGACATCGTTTCAGTTATGACAGTGCCGGGGGCTGGTATTAAAAGACTACTGGACATAATTAATAAGTTCGATATTAATCACAAGATAACAAAAACAACACTACACGTAGGAATTAATGATATCATGAATGAGCAGAGCCTAAACCCCTCAGGATTGGTGGCTACAATAAAACAAAAATTTCCCAAAGCCTCCATCTTTATTTCATCAATCATACCACCATGCTATGGGTTTCAGCGTCGCACAGCGGACACTTACAACACAAAACTACAGAACTATTGTAAACAAAACGGCCTTGGCTTCATCAACAATACTCCATTCTTTACATCTAACTCAGGAGCACCTAAGAAACGACTCTACAGAGATCAAATTCACACATCCACACTGGGAAGCAGTATCCTGGCCAAAAACATAAAATATCCAGAAAGGACACAACAAGACAGCTCAACCCATATAGAGAATGCAACGAAATCTACTGAGACATCAACATATAATTACAACACATCACAAACCCCACCTACCCCTCAAAGAAGCACACCTATTGCAAGCAGGCAGCCTTCCAGCTATCACAACGCCACTTTCAATCAGGAAGCCGAATCTTATGATACCATGTTTCCCCCATTAGTCACAAAGCAGCCCCACTCAGGTACCTCTACCAACAGTATTCCAATGTCCCAGGCGCAGAATACTCCTACCAACACTACAACAAGGACGGAAGAAATCAGAGATCACCATGCTTCCTCCCCTAGTTCTTATTATCGTCCTCAGTGGAACCCTGAACTTGTCTATCTGATGCAATTCAGCCCTGCGTCACTTAGACAAGCATTAATGATGTCTGCCCAAAGTCATCCCTATTATATGCCCGGCAGAGACGTCAGTTATTGACGAACAAACACTTTGCTTCACTAAATCTCTGTTACTACAGCCTTCACTCCATTTGAACATTTGTTGATTTTTTAATACAACGGTAATAATCAGAACTTTTAATAGTTTATCGGTTAATATCCTCTAAAAAAATTTTCTTTGATTACTTATTTCGTTACAATTTAAATTTCTTATTATCACGCGTAGCTTCAATTTGTTAGAATTTTCGGTGTTAAGGTGTGAAGTGTTGTATACTTAACTTGTCTGACTTGTGACTATTATTAATTTCTTCCATCTCTCGTTTAACTTCACTTTGTTGTGTTGAGCAGTTCTGGTGTGATATGTTGTATGCCTGATTGTTTTGTGACAATTTTCATATACTCAGTTGAAATTGTTTTTTATTAGTTGTATTAATTATTTTAATATTGTATTTTCTGCAATTTCTCATTTCTTGAATTCCACTTCCTTGGTGAAGTATTAATTCGTAAAAATATTTTGCGCTTTTTGTGTGCATAGCCTAACTGTTTTTTAACTTGTATTTTTTTATTATATTTTTTTTTATATTTTTTTTAAAATATATCTTTCTTTTTACTATACAAGCATGGCTGGTAATTATGTACCGTGGCTTCACAAGGATGGTCTACGACTTGGTCATCTGAATATTTACCATCTTCTAGGTAAACTCCCCGAACTTACATACATTCTAAGTAATAATTTTCACATTTTTGGACTTTCAGAAAGTCGCCTAAATGACAGAATAACAGACGATGACATTGCGTTAAATGGTTTTAAAACTATTCGGCGAGACGCAAGCAAAAAACAAGAGACAGGTATAACAGTTTATATTTCCACTTCCCTTAATTTTCGCCGCAGAAACGACTTAGAGACAGCAGAGATAGAATGTGTATGGTTGGAAATAAAGCTACCGAATCAGGGCCCATTTCTGGTGGGATATCTTTATCGAAATCCTAGTGCAGGACCTATATGGTACGAAGATTTCACCATAATGATGGACAATGTATTTGCCACAGTCAAGGAGGTTGTTCTTCTTGGTGATTTCAACATCGATATACACAATTCAAATCTAACATGGAAAAATATAATATTATCGTACAACTTAAAACAAATAGTTAACCAGCCTACAAGAGTAACACAAGCATCAACCACACTAATCGACCACATCTACGTAACTTGCCCAGAAAACATCATAGAATGCTCTGTCCCTAATATTGCAATGAGTGACCACTATCCAGTATGCTGTACATGGTCAAAGAATAAATGTAAAGTTCCGAAAAATAAACATGTAAGTATCAAATTTAGAAGTTTCAAACATTTCAGTAAGGAATTATTTTTAAATGACTTGCTAACTGCACCTCTCGCCCGTGTTTACCAACTTCCTGATCCGGATGACGCTATTGAATACTGGACAAAAATTTTTTATAATGTTTTTGACACGCACGCACGTACCAGCTAAGGAAATTCGCGTCAAACGACAATTAAAATCTCCGTGGATCACGCAGGAAGTGTTGGAGGCTATGAGGCAGAGAGATCAAGCGCACAAAAATAAGGACCTCAACACATACAGGGTATACAGGAACAAAGTTCAATATTTAATTCGGAAAGAAAAGAAAAATCGTTTTAGAAATATAGTTCAGAACAAATCAAATAGTAAGGAAATATGGAAGGCAATTAACACCTTAGCGAAAAAACGTAATGCACCAGACTCATTCTCTTCCAACACTTCATTTACTTGCACCGACTTCAGCAATCACTTTCAAGCAGAAATAAACGGTCTGAAATCCACAATACCACCTTCCTGTAGTGACTTAGACAAACTTTCAGCATTCTGTAAAAACAAATGTACAAACTCAGTTCCACCCGACATTCCTTTTATGACAGTTAATGAAGTGTATAACTATCTTATTGGCCTTAAGGATAATAGCTCATCAGGGCTTGACGGAATTAGTAATCGAATACTGCGTTACGCCGCACCAGCTATTAGTGATTCACTAACTTTTATATATAATCAATGTATTGCTAAAAGTTATTTTCCTTCAGCCTTTAAGATTGCCAAAGTATATCCTCTCTTCAAACCTGGCTCGTCAGATAACAGTAATCTTGGTAACTATAGACCTATTTCTCTTTTATCATCGCTTTCTAAACCACTAGAAAAAACACATACATAAAGCAACACTACATTACCTAGTTAGCAATGACTTGCTAATTGACAGTCAGTCAGGGTTTCGACAAAAGCATTCATGCCACACAGCTCTAACTAAGATGATAGACAACTTGCACCTAAACATAAATAACGATAACATATGTGGAGCAATCTTTGTAGACTTTAGGAAAGCATTTGATATGTTAGATCACGCTGTTTTAATAAGAAAATTAGAAACAATGAAAGTTAACTTTAAACTAGTGACATTACTTAAATCATTCCTGTCCGACAGACAGCAAGTAGTGTGGTACAATAACTCCTTGTCAAGCCCAACTATTATTGACACTGGTGTTCCTCAGGGTTCTATTCTCGGCCCTCTACTTTTTTCCATTTACATAAATGACCTTCCACTACACATCGAGCACTCATCCTGCGACCTATTTGCCGATGACTGTACCATTTATACTAGTGATAAAAGTTGCAACACGCTAGAAATATTATTACAAAGCGACACAGACAATCTTATTAAGTGGAGCAATGAAAACTGCATGCAAATAAATATCACTAAAACAAAATGTATGATAATATCAACTAGACAAAAATTACAAAACTCGCCGAAAACAACACTTCAGCTCTACATTGGAACCTCTTTAATTGAAAATGTAAATGAATATAAAACACTAGGACTCATAATTGACCAACATTTAAGTTGGAATTCGCATGTACAAGCACTGACCAAACAAACGGCACAAAAAGTTTACCAGTTAGCTAAAATCAAACATTTCCTAGATGAGGAGACACGAAAAATGTTCTATACATCCCAGATACAAACACATCTAGACTATTGTTCCACAATTTGGGATGGCTGCACCATGTCCAACACTAAAAGACTCTTTTCATTACAAAAACGTGCAGTGCGCCTAATTTCAGACAAAAACCTCACACAGTGTGTAGACGCATATACATATCTTAACATATTACCACTAAGAAAGCGCCTTCTCTTCAACAAAGCCAAATTTATTCACAAAATCTTGTCACAGAATGCTCCAACGTATCTGTGGCCTATTTTCAAATACAGCGGAAGACGCAGTCAACGCTTAAATAAATTACACATGCCCAAGCCTAGGCTCGACTTATTCAAGAAAAGTTTAGCTTTTTCTGCTGCTCATCTGTGGAATACTCTTCCACACGACTTAAAAAATACTCTTAGTCCATATTCATTCAATCACAGACTTTTCAAATACATCATGAGTGCAGATTATATGCCACCCTAATTTCGTTATGTTCTTAAATAATTACGCTGTCACCTCAGGGGCGCATTCCCATAGTCAGTTATGACTGAAGGGGCTATTATTATTATTATTATTACATAACATCATATGTAGGTTTTAAAGTTAATTTTGTCCTGTTTAGTATAAATTATGATACGCATCTGTAAATTTGTGTAACTGTTATTGTACTGTTACAATGTTGGGATTTTATTTTATTGTACTTTCTTGTTATTTTATTATTTAAGTAACATTTAGGATACGTGTGAGAATAAATAGATTAACTATGGAAGAAGAGAGAAAGGAAGGGCAGAATGTTAGACGGGCCTGCGTGACCAATTCTAAACCCTTTGAAAATAAAGTTCGTTCGTTCGTTCTATCTATCTATCTATCTATCTATCTATCTATCTATCTATCTATCTATCTATCTATCTATCTATCTATCTATCTATCTATCTATCTATCTATCTATCTATCTATCTATGATAATGTTTGTACTTTTCAACATATGTTATGTCATGCTTATAAGTAATTAATGTTAATATGAGTGTGCTATATTATTATTTTACTTTACAACGTTGAATTCCTTGAATTTGATATGTAAAATGCATATGAGAATAAATGAATTCAGTATGAAAGGTGAGAGAAAGGAAGGGCAGAATGTCAGACGGGCCTGCGTGCCCAATTCTCAACCCTTTGAAAATAAAGTTCGTTCGTTCGTTCGTTCACTTGGTAATAAAGACACCCTTGGAGCATAGGACAACTCTAACGAGAAGGTGACTTACTTCACAGCTCTCTTCTTCAACTACCACTAGAACTATTCAGCTATCTACCGTATTTTGTCCTGTGCCATCCATACCTCTAGATCACCAGCTATCTTCTCTATTTCTGGGAACTATTTAACTATGTAACATCCATCTCGCCACAGATGAGTAAAACTGACTATTAAATTCGCCGCCTATCAACGAGTAAAGCTGAATGTTAAACTCATTTTTTCAACATACCAATAGCCTCAAGCTGAGCAATTATTTCTTTGAATATTTTCAAGTTGAAGTTTTACAGTGAACGAAGACGTAGAAGAAACTCACTGTTTCTCGTTGTGTACAGCTCAACATTAAACTCTGCTTCTCGATGTGTACAGTTCAACATTAAACTCTCTGATTCTCGATGTGTACATTTAAACATTAAACTCTCTGCTTCTCTATGTGTACAATCAATAAATCAATACTCTTTAGCTCCACAAGAAGCATAGTCCATCAACAAAAACATGCCAAGTCCTCCTGTCACGTGCCATGCGCTGAAGGAATTTCTATATTTTCCTCATCATTTTTACTTATGTATCCAGCTCTCTTCTCCATTTGTTTTTTGGTCTACCTCTCTTTCCTTGGGGTTTTCAGAATAAGGACTGCCTTGTAATGCTATCAACGGGTTTCCTTAACTGTGTGTCCTATCCATCGTCAGCGTCTTCTTCTCAACTGTAGTTCCAATGGCACTTGTCATCAGTCCCACATTTGTGACTTTGTCATACTATTTCAATCCTTCTATTATCCCGCTAGCATCCATTTATGAAAGTTTGTAGCCTTTCGGTTGTTGTTTTTGTTGCTCTCCATGTTTCACAGCCACATAATGGTACTGACTTGACATTTGAGATGAAGATTCTTATTTTTGTGTTGGACTTTATTTCTTTTGTTCTCCATATGTTTCACAATGCAATGAAAGCTCAAAGCTGTTTGTATTGTTATTTAGATATCACTGTCTGTCCCTCCAACTTTGTGTATATTACTGCCACGATATGTGTAAAATTCTACATATTTTAGTGGTGTTTCTTCAAGTTCGATCTTGTTATCATTTCTTCCAATTATTCTCATTATCTTTGTCTTTTCCCTGTGTATTTTCAGACTCACTTGTTGTGATTTCTCACAAGCATTTTTATTTTGTCTTGCATCTGATTATAGTTATGGGACAGAAGAGCCAAGTCCTCTGCAAAATCAGATCAAGCTGTTTAGTCAGATTCCATTGAATTCCATTTATGTTGTGTGATGTCGCTGTTTTCATAACCCGATCTATTGCTAGCAAGAAAAGAAATAGAGACAAGAGTCATCCCTGTCGCACTCCCGTTCTAATCGCAAGAGGTTCTATAAGGACAACTTGCACTTACTATAACCGGGTCTTGAGGACACTTGACGAGGCAACCTGAGTAAAGCTTTGCAAGGGACGTGCTGCTGCCAAAATATTCCACTACTGAAGAGAAGGAACAGTCAGAACTCCATTCGGAACCAGTAGTTGTAGCCGCGTATGTTCTTCGGATACAGATTATATTAACATATAAAATTAATTCTTATAAGAAACCGAAGATTAGGAAAGACTATGACACGCATTTTAAATCGGGGTTAAGCGTGGCTTCAAGTGTCACAGAGGCTCATGGGAACTCCCGGACCAATCAGGAGCTCAGCATGTTTTACCGGCAGGGATGTAGGACAGACGCCAAGCAGTCGGGACTAAGAAACCAAAGTTAGCAGACGTTAGTCTAGCGCCGGGAAGTTTTGTTGAAGAGATCAACTTCAGAATTTCTATTCCATTGTGCATTCTAAGATGTTTTGTGATATTGTGTTTTCAGAATACTCGTAAGTATTTAACACAATATAAACTTCCAATTGGTTCATAGATCACACAGCCATGACTGTGGCGGATTTAGGTTCGAAGATTTTATGAGAAAATGAAACCTGGTTCGTGTTGAGGAAGAATGCTAAAGGAAGTGGAGAACATTAAACATTTTGGACTCCTACATGATTCAAAAGGAAAGCTCTTGCATAAAGAATTATACTGAATAGCCTGCAGTATATTGGCAAGGACAAAATCTAAATGCACAACGTAAGAAAACAGTAAAAACAAGGAGATAGCCATATGAGATAATGCAGATTTTTAGAAAAGGTGCAAAGGGAATTTTGCCTACATGAAATGGTACCAGAACTAACAGATGTTTTTACACAAATTGCTAACTGCTGTAAATTGTTGCATTATCCAAGACCTTGTTGCATTTGCACATACAGTTTATTTGGTGCCCGTGCCAGTCCTCTAACCAAAAATAAAGAGCAGAAGCATTACCTCTTGATGCCATCAATGAATGCCAACAGTTAAACAACAGCCAATATAAACAAACAGCTCAACAAACAAGAATCATAGACTAGAGATTATTCCCGAATAAATACTTGAGTTGAGGAGACATTCAAACATGGAGAGTTGTTCTAGAACCATACAGAACAGAAAGAAGAGAACGGCATTGAGAGACCTCGCCTCAGAGTTAAAGCGTTGCAGAAATTACGCAGTCGATTTTCCTTGCATAAGAATAGTAGACGGATTGGTTGCAAAAGTTTATAAGATTGAAATAAAGGACATTGTTGAAATTAAACTACAACCATTGAAAGTCAAAGAAGGGAGACCAAAATTGAATTTGAAACAACGAACTGAGCCTGCAGTACAAAGTAAATAGAGCCTCAGACAGAGAATGTCGCAGTGCAAACGGATGACAGGTTTAAGAAGAGTCTAATTCCAGTCAGGATAAAATCAAGACAAGTTACAGATGACTTACCTGATTTGTGCAGTGTTGAAATGGTCGATAATACAGAAAAGATGACATCTGAATAAGAAGATAAGTTAGAATGCACGGAGAGGTGCGAAATGATAGAAAAGTACAGAAAATAAGTGGAAGAAAGATTTAGAGAGAAAGAGAGATAGAAGATGGCAGCAAGCAAATCAGATAGAGAAACAACACCAAACAAAAGCTCACGTAAAAGCACTAAAAATTGATAATCACCGGCCCATTCCGCCTCTGACGACAAATACAAGACCAGTCAGAAAGGCCACCCTAAATTATAATCCATCCAGTACAGATTCGTCTGACATATCAGAGTCAGAGACGACAGACTCTGAATTTTACCAAGACGACCACATAACCCAGACCACCTACAGATGAAATACAACGAGCAAGACAACAAAGGAATTCGTCAGAAAGTGAAGAGGACATCCCACCACTTGAATTACGTAATAGACTACAAGACAGAGACCTGCGCATTAGAAATGAAGAAATCATGCCACAGACGCCACACGATGACAACAACAAAGCAACTTATATTCACACTCAAACTTACTCCCGCAGTGATAAATCGTCAGCTGATACCTATCACACCCCCAGTTCAGGCAGCTCCAGTTGAAACACTAGTGACAACAAAACACTGCTATACCACAAGAACAAGATTGGTCGTTCACAACAATCAGATCCTGAAGAAACTATACCCAAGCAGATTGTTGAACCATATACCAGCAATCTTTATGGGGACGAAACGGAACAAGACATAAGAGAAGACAGTATCCGCCCCGGCACAGCTTTGTCAGACCCCAACGAACAAAATGACAGAGAAATGGTGGAAATATACGGACAAGAAACAGACATTGATTTACCAGACACAGCCAGTTCTATTGAAATCAGTGATGCGGATAGCACATTATTTATACCAGTCAGCTCCAGTGTCAAACGCGCCTATAAAACAGAATCGGATGACTCACTCCCTATCAACAAGATTCCTCGTACACAGCACAACTATATCAGACGAAAGATTTTGAAGAAACGTAGGAATGTTCCAAAACCAAGCCGAGAAGTATTAGCCTCAGCTCAACTTGTCAAAAACAACAGTGTGCAAACTACTGCGCCCACTGTAAACGGTTAACATACCGCAGAACCAGGTCAGACGAAACATCAAGGCGAAACATATACCTGCCTCAAAACTAACAGATGTTCCAGCCATGCAAACCCCAACCACAGTGAAACCATCACCGCAATCCTTGATGATTCCTCACCGCATTCGTTGATGTCCTCAGTGCCCCAACACTCAGCCAACGTTGTATTACCCACGGCAACCACCGCTGTTCAATATGATGCTCGCCTAATTAGTCGGGAAATAGCAATGCTCGAGGTGATGGAAAAATTCAAAGACCTCGCAAAGCTGTTCTGAAAACACGCCCAAGTGTTATGTGCAAGCAATCCCTTGCACGGTCAACGCAAATGTGCACTTATTGATTAACAAATGTTCTAACTTTCCCATGTACTCTATTTTCAGTTTTTTGACAGTGCAAATGACTTGCTTCCAGACTAAGATGTCAAAGCCTCACTGAGAAAGTTTTTTTTCCAGCCTTAAAATACTGATGCCCAGAGAACAATCAAGACCAGCCCACGGAGGATTTTCATTAGACATATTATAGTTTTGTGAAATAAAAAATGACAAAACAATTGATAACACACGGTGTTACGAGTTTACAGACATTATTTAGTTACAGACATTTTCTTAATGTTGAGAATGTTAATGTACAACCCCACCTTTAGCACATGTGTCACACTAATTCTGTTGTAACATTGATCTCTACTTTTGAAACTGATCATGTTCCACGCTTCATTCACTGGACTTCTTGTCCTTGCAGCTCCAGAGTTCTGTAATTTCGCATCTTAGTGCATTTTCATGCAGGCACTTTACACCAGTAGTTTTTTTTCTTACCTCATACTAATATTTCTTTGATCTCAATTATGCTAAACTCCTTTATATCTATCACCTTGATCAATCATACTGTTCCTACTATGACATCTGTTAACAGCATATAATTCATACCCAAAACTAGTATTGCATGTTATGCTATCTTTCTCCACAGGATTATTTATTTTTCCAATGTACATTATTATTTTAGACCCAGATGTATATTAGTACTGTCAAGATTTTAAACATTCTCCAAAAGAGATTCCATATCCCAACCTTGACTCTCTATAGTAAGATTTTCTTCACTCCACTGTTACACCATCTTTAACTTACTATTTTTCCTTTCCACTATATTGAGACGACATTCTAGACTTGTGATCTTTTAAATCCCAATCATATTCATTCCTTGGTATTACAATAATGTTGTAATCAGGAGATCCTTGATGTACCCTTTCCTCGTCACTTATTGACAACAGATACTGCTACAATATTCATTCTGTTCTAACCTAAACTATTACTTGCAGCCCTATTGGTTAGGATTTACTATTAGGAATATTGGTAGTAGCTAGAATGTTTAGTGAATTGATTTTTATCATTCTTTCGTACTTGTGATACAAACAGAAAAGAAAATGAAATAGAAAACAGAAAAGAAATGGAAAAAAGAAAACAGAAAAGAAATCACAAGAAAACAGAAAAGAAATGGAAAAGAGAAAAGAAAAAGAAATCAAAAAGAAAAGAAAAGAACTGAAAGACAAAAGACATAAAAGAACAAATATATATATATAAAGAAAACATTTTGAATGTTTTTATAGACTGTTTTATATCTTTATATGCCACCCTCACACATTTTGATGACACTGATTGACCATTTGTTGTGCATTGCTTCACAAAGGATGATGGGCCAAGGCCATATAACATTGACTGCCCTGACATTAGCAGCTGACATAGAAGAAAAGAGAGAAAATAGTCACAACATATCAGAGGGAACAACTAGTCTTTGTTCACACCGCCTCTGCCAGTCATACCCCTGTCAGAAAAATATCTGCACATAACAATTATGCAGAATGACACCCCAACAGTATTCTGTTGATACTGTACGAGTATATGCATTTGTATATGCTGCCCCAGATTTGAACACCCCATACCTGATACCACTGATGGCACATGAGATGAAGAAGCAACTGTTTATGTATGATGAAGATGCAATTTTCTATTAGGGTGAAACTTTATGTTGTCACAGCTGAGATTTTGTTGTAATGTTTATGCACAAAATCCCCCACATTAACATTGGAGGAGCAATAATTTTAGTCTTTCGTGGTTACGAGATAAGACAAGGATATAATGGAATATTTTATGAATACCATGGACATGGAACAAATCAGAGCAGATGATTGCTGCACATATGAGGACCATATTTGAAGTCATTATTGAAGGATTATCAGTAGACAAGAGACAAATAGATTATGATAATCCCATGGAACCACAGGTACTAAGGACACAAAATGGAGATTAAATAATGGAGAAAAAAAAATAATGACTGAATAATTACTACGTCCAGAGGTAGGGAAAATAGAGATACATCCGCATTTTCGGAGAAGATATCTCTTTGATTTTTGCTCATTGCCTTTGTAATATGAACATGGTTGTATAACAAATGACTATTCCTTATCACGAATTACAGAATGTTGTACGATAGTTGAAATAATTTGACAATTTAATATACTCATAACATACCCAGAATTACAACAACAACAAAAATACATGATTGATGAAATTGGACGTACTGAGATCTGCTCACCCCGAGGATATTGGATAAAAATAATGTTATCCCAAGGACAGACATGTCACAGATATATCATGGAGATATTATGACATAAGAAAAGAATACCTAGATTGGAAATGCAGTAAACTTTGTCAAGGACACCATGAAATAGACTCCCGCCCCACACTTAAGATAACTGACGGACGAGATTTTTGAATTATAAGTACCATAAGTCACCCATCTGGCTGTAGTCAGCGGATGTTACAGGCACCACATAACTCTGACTAACCTTCGACCAGCGAAGGCAGAGTTGGTGTCGAAATATTGCACATATGTAAAAAGACATGTTTTTGTTCATGTTGTGGTAAAGTCTAGACATTTGTGTTAATGGTTCCATAAATGATTAGTTGATATATTGTTGATAAATATTCGCAGATATAGTACATAGACAATTAATAAGGATGTATTTCCAGTACAGAATAAGAGGAATAGGAAGGATCCACATTTTAAATATTGGAGCACCATGAGCGATGAATTGGACTTATAAAGAAAATGGAAATGGTACACTGTATGCAAGGATAACCAGAAATAACATGGATAAATAGTAGTCAGAGTGCCAGGAACTTTGTCTTATGAGAATATTGTAGATTCCTCACGATCAATTGAATATTTTTTCTTCCCTTTTATTTCAAATGGCTACTATACAATGTTACAAATATGTTACTTTCATAAATTGCAGAGTAGATATATGTCAAATAATAGCAATAGTCTAAATCAGGAAAAGACCCACATAGGTAACAATGTGCTGACAGAACGAAGATACAGTTATGAATAATTGGACATACCAGAATCATTTTGGACAGGATCACTACAAGATTTATAACTCATATAGACATTAGAAAAATATAATAAACAACATAGCACATTTCAAAAGAAAATATCGCACATTCTCTACAGTGATGAAGAATTGAAATTGCAAGCCATGATTATTAGAATAACAGGAGAAAACAACTTAAATTTTTTTGGGTTACTTGAAGCTTTAGGGTATTGAACAAATGATAGGAACAGAAATAATACTACACCCTGCCTCTCATAATATGTGTCCAACATGTAATTGGATTATGCTAATGCAGTTGATTTACACAAATAAGATATTTTATTGTTCATATTTCCCAATGTTGCCATTCCCCATATTTTTTGAGTGATAATTTCATGAATATTGAAAATTTTGTTGACCAGTGTTGCCAATTTTAAAAAATGTTGTAAAATACTGGATAGTTTAAAATTTTTTTGAGGTTGATGTCCATCACTAAGTTTTTATATAGAAGTTGATCTCATATAGACATAGGACCCCGGTGTAGGAATTGGATTAAATTTTTCTGAAAATTTTTTAGACTTAGAACATTTTTGGACTTTAAATTTTTTAGAAATTTTTTTTTTACACTTAGGAAATTTTTGGGATATCTTTTTAAGATTTGATAGTATACAAATGTCTCCCTACGGGATACATTTGCAGGGCCCCGGGATCTGTATGTAGCCGCGTATACCGTGAGTTCTTCGGATACAGACTATATTAACATATAAAATTAATTCTTATAAGAAACCGAAGATTAGGAAAGACTATGACACGCATTTTAAATCGGGGTTAAGCGTGGCTTCAAGTGTCACAGAGGCTCATGGGAACTCCCGGACCAATCAGGAACTCAGCATGTTTTACCGGCAGGGATGTAGGACAGACGCCAAGCAGTCGGGACTAAGAAACCAAAGTTAGCAGACGTTAGTCTAGCGCCGGGAAGTTTTGTTGAAGAGATCAACTTCAGAATTTCTATTCCATTGTGCATTCTAAGATGTTTTGTGATATTGTGTTTTCAGAATACTCGTAAGTATTTAACGCAATATAAACTTCCAATTGGTTCATAGATCACACAGCCATGACTGTGGCGGATTTAGGTTCGAAGATTTTATGAGAAAATGAAACCTGGTTTCGTGTTGAGGAAGAATGCTAAATGAAGTGGAGAACATTAAACATTATGGACTCCTACATGATTCAAAAGGAAAGCTCTTGCATAAAGAATTATACTGAATAGCCTGCAGTATATTGGCAAGGACAAAATCTAAATGCACAACGTAAGAAAACAGTAAAAACAAGGAGATAGCCATATGAGATAATGCAGATTTTTAGAAAAGGTGCAAAGGGAATTTTGCACTCATGAAATGGTACCAAATGTTTACCACAAATTGTTATCTGATGTACATATGCCTGTATCAAAGAATTTGTGTTATTTGATCAAGTTCAGTTGTACAAGAACAGACTATTAAAAGTTATTTCAGTCAAAACCCTATGCTGTTCAAGAATCATATCTTTGCTGTTGGCCATCAGATGAATGAATCATTTTAATCATAAGTTAATAGCCACAAGTATATCATAAACAAACAGCTGCTCTAAAACAAAAACATCCTAGAGGATTATCCCCGAACCTGGTTAAATCCTGTAAGACTGTAAGAGAGCAATTTCCAACTCTAGCAGACCAGCTAGTTTCTAAACCTAACACTCTCGACATAAACAGCAACCCCCACTACCCTACCCGGCCACATAGTGACTGAACCAGAAGTCAACATGGCATTATAAAATCATGAACTTGGAACTGATAAGACAGACCTTACTGATAAGATAGACCTTACTGATAAGACAGACCTTACTGATAAGATAGACCTTACATTTAATAAACTTACAAGTAGTATATTTTTTCTGGAATTCCCATGATAGGAGAGGCAGAGGTAGACCAATAAATGATGGGGATAAAAAAGATATGGAAAAACTCTTTGCGGATGGCACTGGACTGGTGGTGGGGGGGGGGGGGGCGGGGGGGGGCGGGGGGGGGGGGGGCGTGGGGGGGGCTTGTGGTGACTTTGTTGAAATATGCTCCTTTGGGAAATAAAGGGAAATAAATAAATAAATAAAGATGCAACTAAAATATAGACACGTGTCAGGCCTAGAGAAAAAGATGAACGCTGAGAATAGCAGATCTAGATACTAGGAAAGAGTTGTAGCCATTTGTTGGTATCGAGCAACAGTTGTATCACAGTGCTGCTGGCGAGCAGCAGAGGTAAGCCTCTGCTAGCAGCGATCATCAGATGTGGTGAAATGCTGTTCGCGAGCAATAACTTTAACCCTATGATGGTATCTAGCAACAGTGTCCTCTCACAATTTAAATCGTCAAGCAGTTTAGTCAGAGTCCACATGGATTCCGTTTCTGTTGGCTGTGTGAACGGATTGATGACTCCATTATATAAACGATACCCTCAATTTTACCTAACATAAGAGACAACGAAGACTGATGACGTAATTGATAATTCATCTATAAAACAAAATAAACTTAACATAGACACAAAAGACAGTTATAGGAAATGACGACATAATAATGTAAACTTAACTAGTGTAGTAACGATGACATATACATAATTGGTGCACAAATGATTGTAAGCAGTGGTTTTAGCCAATAGATTCATTGGACTATAAGACATCCGGAATGAAGACTAATGTTTAGCAGTCTTTAGCTACTGACCTTGCAACAGGATGGTTGTGTTTTTGAGACAGACCGTTGTTGAAGAGGACTTAGATAGACTCAAGCTGGCTTGCCCCCTGACATTGGACATTGTTATCTTGATTGATACAGAATTGGTATGGACTCGTTCGATTTGATATATACGACAATGATAAACAGTCACATGTGTTTAAGGTCGAACATTTTTAGATTTAGGGTTGAACATTTTATTTTGGAGATTAGCTCCATAATTGTCATCCACTCTCCCATCGGCTACACCAGCTTCTTAGTTGGTTTTGACGATGACACTTTGCACTACATAAACAGATACATATGAAACTGGAATAATACCAGATACTCTTTGGTACCAGTTTCCAACGTAATATAATAGAGTAGGAAATTTTAATCTGCAACTGACATTACAAATATTTGATGAAAACAACTGATTAAATTGAAGACTTGTAAAATAAAGATTATCGTTGGAATTTCTGCCATGGTTTATTACGGACATCATTGGATTGTTGAATTTCATTAAAAGTTCTGCATTCAGTTGGATCATTTGTAATGGATAGTACTATATGATATGTCACTCAAAGTCCAAGGAAACCGAATCAATAAAAACCTGGGTCCCGTAAATAAGCGAAGAGAATTTATACCTCTGGTGAACCAAACCAGTATTCTCGATTATGACTCTTCAGAAATATATATAAAAAAAGAGAAAAGTTAAAAATATAAAATAACTTTACCCAGTATGTAAAACGGGTACAGCTGATGTCTATGCGTAAAGCAACAGAAAATAAAATAATATGGAAATTGTGCCTGAATGCAGTGAACCCAGTTAGTATCACAGGTTTTTTTTTTTTTTTTCGTACGCCCGCTAATACTTTAGGCGAAATCTCAGGTTATTATTAATGTCTATCCTGACATTGATTTTACGTGAGTATCCCTTTTTTTCTTGTACAGAGACAGGTGTCCCTCGCCATTCAGGCAGATACTCGCCGATTTCGGAGGTACTCATTAGAGCTGGGTCGGCTCAGGAGCCGCCAATCCCTGGTCGACGACACTCCTTCAAATGTGCTCGCCAGGTCTCGAGTTAATCCAGTCCAAATCCCGGTCGACGAAAAATCCTCAAATGCCGTCGCCCGGGTTTGATCCTGAATCACCCGGTCGCCAGAGCGGTGTGGTAACCACTACGCTAGCGCGGCTCCCTCACAGGTCTTTAACGGCAGAAGTTCTGACAATGGTGCAAATGAGACGTCTGAGAAGAAACAAACAAACAAACAAAAAACGGTGAAGAATTCCGCAGAAAACTCGACGTAGCACTGAACAAATCAGAACAGCTCTCGCAGGGACGAAAGTGCTTCTTGCGACGCTCATTAAAGGCATGATGTATTATTTCATTCATTACCCGTCAGTTCTGCAGAGAGCATTGGCTTTAAACAAACTCGCCTCTTGACTCATGCCATCAACTCAGGGTCATTCCGTGTCACCAGTTATCTTCTCCTTGTGTTTTTTTCCGTTTACCCCTTTTTTATCGTGGAGATTCCAGACCACGGGCTGCCTTGTAATGCTGTCAACAGGTTTCCTCATTGTGTTTGTGTCCTATCCATCGCCGGTGTTTTCTCATATCCTTTCTCCTGGCCTGTGCCTTGAACGGTAGAAGTTTAAATAAATTAAATTAATGACACAACTACACTCACACATTGTTACTGATACCATTCATTTCAACTTTCTTTCAGGCAACTAGGATAGGCCTAACATTGAAAAGTATGAAAAACTTAGATCTGACAGTTTTACACTTGGTTTCGACAATGAAATGGGATGAGTTCGTGTCCCTGGGTCTACTTATGTTCAAGCTAACAAAAGAGAGGATGTAAAACAAAACTCCGTCATTTACAACAATTAAATATCATGTGTCTTGTATATGATGTGCCTGTACAGTCAGGTAAACTCAGATAGATGCCATGCCAGTAGGTGTAGGCATGAAAATTGTTTCTGTGTGTAAACTGGTGTCTTCAATATCAGTTAAATTCATGTAGTCAACTGATCGAAGTATTTTCAACGAGTCTTCTCTCTGAGTCGAATCTATTACCTTATTCTCTCAATTTTCTGGCCTCAAAAGCTGTCTAAAGAATTATTTGCTATTCCTAAAGTGGCTTTTCACTCTTGGTTTTATCCATTCTGCCAACTTGAGACAGTTATCACATTTAATTTACACAAATGTACTGCCTGTCACAATAGTTCCATTGCCAGGGTTTTTCGGCAGTTTCGCCGAACCATTAAAGTGACTTTTTTTTTCTGATTGTCTGTTCAGGTCCAACAGTTTCAGTAGATCTTATACTGAGGCAGGCAGAAGACCTAGTGCCTACTTCTTTGACTTTTATTGCAGGCTTTTTATACTGCATTCTATTATTATTTTGTTTAAACAACCATATTTCTCATAACTGTTTTCATGTATACACTGTCGATTCCTGGTAAAAGACCCATATCTGCCTTTAGATTGTTATATTTTTTCATTCTTTGTAATTTTTTCAAAGTGTAATAGCCATATGTTTTTGGTTCAACAAATGAAGATTTTTGCTTTTAGAAATATCTGATGAATTTGCAGTGTAGACTTTCAGAATATTATCTATTCTATCTTTGATTAATTGTTTGAATTTACTCAAAAAAGAGCTCGATTATAACATTCAGATGTGTGGTAAAGTGGGATGATATAAATACTTATAGGGGACTTAATGTACTGACTGAGATCAGCTGTGAAGGTATCTGTATCTAATATGTGTAGTGTTTTACAGATAACCTTACTTGCTGCCACATATTTATATCTCAGTCAGAATTATTCTGGAATGTTGTGATGGCAACGTTATATGTCTAGGGTTATGCAAAGGATGAAGTGTAAGTCACCACAACAACAACAGATAAACAATTTAATTATTCCACCACACTTGACAATACTGTGACACTCACAAACAGTCAACACTCTAGAAGACTATCTTAAAAGATTCAATGTTAAATTTCAGATATGTACATATGTATTGATTTTTTTTCTACAATAGTGATCCTGATTCAACTACACAGTGAACCAGGCAATATAATAACATGTAATTTCAAATATTATGTACACAGATATAAATGTGGTCTTTGCATTGACATACAATATTAGTATTCTATGTGTGTGAGTTGTGATGTGGTAATATGAGGTAATACTGGTTTTGTTCTTCAAGATATGTTCTTATTGGTCATCATGACTGCATGTGCTTGTGTATGTTGGAACTAGTATTGGAGATGGTCTCAGTTCCGAACATTAAAACAATTAATTGCCCCTCTTTAATTAATACAATTCATTTTAAAAGGAGGGGTACAAATTGTTGAGCTCTGTTGGCCACGAAGGGCTTAACTTTCGTAATGGCGGCAGGCAAAGACTCCTCTGCTAGACTTCTTCACTGGTTCTGAAGACACCTCACTGGGTACTACAGGGAACAAAGAGTATGCTGTCAGCCTCTGGATTCAGCAAACGCTCAGACCAGGTGCGGCTTCAATAACTAGGACCACAGTCCCTGAAACAAGAAGGATGTACCTCCTACTTCAGAACTAATTTATACTATCTGGCTAGACTGAGCACAATACATCACAAACACAGAGTTCAGAGCTTTAGTTTAACTGCTATCTTCTTCTGAAGCAGTTTACTCCAGTATTAACCTCCCTAATGGTTACTACGCCTCTGCACTTTCAGCTATAAGTCCTTCCATATCATAAGGTAGGTGTCAGTGTACTATTTGGTAATTCCATGTAGTTTTACTTTTCTCCGACACCTTCTGTTCAGGTTGGAGCAATATATATATATAGATATAGGCCTTGTCTCATGTTCGCTACTGAACTGCACATATATACAGACATAAATTATCAATGTACATTCAATTTTCATTAAAAGGAGATCAAATATTTCAACCTACCACAATTCATGGAAATAAACACAGATACGTTGACTAGCAATGAATTCTGGCACAAATACTGGCACAAATTCCCATCTGCTTATGTTCCAGGCTTTTATTTAGCAAAAATATGAGCTGGCTTCAACGCACTGTTGCTTTATCAAGCTTATTTGAACTAGTGGTCTCGAACTAACGCTATCAATTAACTATATTAACAGACCTGACCAATCAGGCCATCTCTACCCCATCGTTTGAAAAAAAGTACTCTTACTTCCGTCTCCCTTGACAACAAAAGATAGCATTTATAGTCCGACTAATCGTGTTTAGCCTTACATATCATTCCATCCAATCAATTCAAATGTAACTTGTGGCCTATTTCCGTACAATGGTGGTTTAAAATTCTGCCACTGAGCGACTCCGAGTTTTTAGGTTGTCTGACACCCTCATTATTTTCTTTTGCCTATAATTTATTAATTCCTGGACTATTTGCGTAACACTTAACATATTCTGTGTCAGCAAGTCTTAAGGAATCCAAATATATAAGTTTAATGGAGCTAAGTGGCTGCGTTCAAAATATGTATTTTCTAAGATAGTCGTGTAGTTGTTTTTTTATTTTTTATGTTAGAACCGCCACCTGTCCTGCTGTACTGTCAGACTAATGTCAGGATTTCGGACATAAAACAGTAGAATGTCAGGTTTCCCCAATAAGCGTTTTTCAGGTTTTAAAACCTAACTCTGGGAAGGGTAGTGTTTTTATCACTGTCCGTCTGAAATAAAGTTAGTGCATGTGGCCTTACACGCGTGTTAGGGGTGGCATTAATATAGCGAGACGCGTGTTTAGTGTTGCTTGCGTTGCTGCTTTTCAGCCCTCCCTTCTTTCCATCCTACATCCATCTGTCCATTCGTAGTGTAATTAATTTAGGTCATACGCAGTGTGCCTCTCAATGTTTTTTCTTAGAAATGCAATACCCGTTTTAATGTGTTGTGGAAACGCTTGTAGTATGCAGTGGCTTGTATTTAACGTGGAAACGTTACAATTTGCAGACAAAGCCTAAACAAAGGGGATTTCGAGTACTGTCATTGCGACAGCACTGTTCTTTACCATTCTTCTTCCTTTTATAGAATTTATTTGTTAGGCTTTACATTTACTTTTTAATTTATATATGTGGATTTAGAATTTCACGACAAGATGCCTGATGTTTCCACGTGCCACGCCTTTCCTCCTCTCCGTCGCCATTTCCATTTGTTAATTTGGTTGTTGTCTTCATTCCATGCCACAATATTAAACTGCCCGGTATCTTCGCTCACTATAATCCTATATCTCGTGTCCTGTCAATTTCTCATGTTTTCACAATATATCTGTTGCATGCCGGTGTTATGGTTGTTGGTAACTGTTGCAAGTAGTAGTTGTTATGTAGTGGTGTGTAGTGACAAGTCAATGTCAGTATGGTCGGGCTTACTGATGGCCGACTATTATAAATATATATATATATATATATATATATATATATATATATATATATATATATATATATGCGAATGCGTGTAGTCCTAGAGTACCACAGTTTACACACACCAAAACGCACATATCCAAGTCAGGAAATGTTGAAAGCAACTGGCTTCAAATATCTACTGTTCTCTGAGTGTCCTCCGACAAAACCATGTCAGGTAAATCTTTGGGCAATATAACAATATCAATATTCTCATAAACTCTCCTCCGCACCAGGAGAAAGTCACCTCAATGACCGCCAACCATCTTGTGCTGGTAGCATCATAATAATATACTGTTCTTGGCTACAAAAAATAGTTCAAAGGGGTATTTTTACCTTCACTGCCCTCCAAGAATCAAACACAAAACATTCGCCATCCTTGGCTCTCAGAAATATATCAGAATTACAACAGGGGAAAAATCTCAAACATTTTATCACACAGAGGACTCTGTTTCCCCGTTTACACCATCAGAGAAGGATCGCTGAACACCCTCTCAGCTCAAAAATCCCGGGCAGACTGTGTCGAGATACAGTCTTCCGGTCCCGCCAAATCATCACGCATGCGAATTTGTGTGCACAGTTACATCAATCATGCAACAGTGGTTAGCCAGCTTGATGGGGCTATCCTCAATATAGTGCAAAAACTGTGGTCATTATCAGCTAGAAGTACCCGGTGGTGCCCGGAAGTTTCTTCAACACCTTACTACAGTGGAAGTCAGCCCTTGTTTCCTGTCGAGTGTTTAAGGAATTCAACAGAATTTACAGAGTGATCATGGCGAATTTGCTTGCAACAGTTACCAACAACCATAACAACGGCATGAAACAATATCCCAGCTTTTCACTTTTCGTAACGTGCCCAAACAAAGTTAAAATAGGTACCATGTCTCTTAAATGACTTGACTACTCAGATTTCTTTTATTTTGGCATTTGTACACATGTCTTTATTGCATTGCCTGGTGATTTTCGTCGACCACTTTTGCTAATTTTGAGTATCCTTGTTACTGTAATCATTTAATTTTGAAGTTGTGCATGTCATGATATGTGTTGCCATTTAGAACACAAATTTTGGAAACATCCGTTGACATTTTGGTATACATTTTTGTAAGAGTCAAGTTTAATGTAAATGTGCTCACAATCATCAATGTATAAAATATCCCAGCTTTTTCTGTCAGTAACGCTAAGGGATGCAACTTTGGTTGAAAGTTAGACATTAATTGTATTGTTTCCCTTATATGTCTTCTCCCGTAACACTTACCAAAGAACAATGCGCAAATGACTGTGTGCACAAAAATATATTTATAGAATGTGTGATCCCGTATACACAAATTGGGATCCTCGCTGCGGTTACGTAGTTCGAGTACTGTGGTGATGCACAGTGGTTTTTAAAAAATACTTTGGAATAAGTAAAATTGCCGTTAGGTATTGATGCTTTTGAATGTAATTCCCGTCTCATGACGGGCTTTTACACTAGTGTTTAAAATAAATGTGCTCAGTATAATGTTTATAATGCATTCATTCTTCTCTTACGGTCGATAACGAGCTTGGAGGCGCCCTACAATTGTTTCCTAGGATGTCTAGGCGAAGGAACGTCATGTGTTTTTACAGTGATGGTTTCTGTAACAATTTTGTTTTAATGGTGAGGCTACAAGCCACATGTACATGTGCTGCGGAAGCAGTTTTTTAGAATCTGACTGTCTTCTACTTGGTGATCACACGAGGTAATGCTCGTGTAGCAAGATACTTTGCGTCCCTAAAGAAAAAAAATCTTCTGCATTCACAGTTGTAAGGATATAATTATCTTAAATTCGGTGTAAATGACTTTTGTAATTAACATTTTTTTAAAATCATTTCAGCTTTTGCAGCACTAGTTTCGATCAAATGACTGTTCTGGCCCCAGTAACACAATGTTGTCTCATACGACTGTCCACCCTGGCCAAAACTAATGAAACTTCACCAAGGTCCAGACAGTCTCAGTCAAGTCATGAGAATGTCTTTGATGCCAGACATTTTGTCACCTGTTGTGACAGAACCTTTTCTCGACGCTTTAAACAGACATCTTGGAAAAATGATCGAGGTAGTCAACGACTGTATCAACAACGGCCAGACTTGTGTTGCGTGTGAAATTCTCGCAACATCGTTTTATGTACAATATATATTTTGTAATGAAAGGGAAATAATCATGTGGAATTTATAGTCACTTTTCATGGTAAGCAGTTGTCTTCTCGCGTTGGTGTCGATGGTTGTTAAATTTGTTAAGCGTTCTTGAATCGTGTCCATGTATGGACTTGCTAGGCCGCTTTTCTCAGAAAACGGTTGGCAACCTGTTGGTTCTCCTTATAAGGTAATCATTCTTAAGCTGGTTCTCAGTAAAGGTCCTTACGTCTTAAGTTTTCTGAACTGTGTTCGAAATCGCGCTTTACTGCGCATGTCTAAGTCTTGGGTCTTTGTCGAACGGTTTCCGCCCACCAGTGAGTGAGCGAAGATTTCGATAGCGAAGGGACGTCTCTGTGAGAGCGTCTCTGCTAATTTATTCTGTCAGGAATGTGAAGTCCTCTTATGGATATTTCGTTTATTCGAGATGATACCTCTAGTGCAGTGGTGGCCAAGCTAAGGTAGGCCGAGGGCCAGATTATGGTAAAGGGAAACACCCGAGGGCCAGACCTATAAAATCCTAAAAAAATAACGTTCTGATATTTAGTTTTACATATATAAGGAACCACGTACAGAAAGCAACGGCAAACTACTGTACTGCACATCTGCCAAGACATGTATACCAGTCTTCGAACTGAAATTACTGTTTAAAAAAAATAATGAATCTGTTGTTTTAATTTATTTTGTAATTTGTAATATGACATGTAATTATTTATTTCAAACATACATTTGTATGATATTTCATTGTGAAGTGTGTGGCTTCAATCAACAATAAGAGGCCGGCCAAAACAGGTTGGCGGGCCGGTCAAAACTGGTTGGCGGGCCGGATCTGGCCCGCGGGCCGTAGTTTGGCCACCGCTGCTCTAGTGTATTTCCACACGCCGGGAGGCGTATTATTTCTGTGGTTATTTCCTGAAGGCAAGGTAAATTACATTTACATTAACTTTATCGATATCTGTTCGTGAGTGACATTTGATTCGTAGCCTGTCTTTGAAAGTCTTCATCACGAGATGTTTTCTCAGCTCACATATTGCTACATTGTACCGCATCGGGTTGATGCATGTCCAAAGGACTATTACTTGCTACTTCGCTACATGAACTAGGTTTGAAACCTTTTGTTATCTAGAGGATTTTTTGAGGACATTATTTATACTTCAGAAGACGTGTCTGTCTTGCTGAAGTCAGATTAAGGAGAGTGAACTGATCTCATACATCTGGTTATCTCCTGGCTAAGATAGAAAGGGATGGAGAATTTTCCCGACTACATTACAGCCTTATAATGTATTGACATGCCTGTGAATCATCTTTACTATGATGCTGTCTACCATCCGTTGCTGTTATGACTATGTTGCTGTGATAATGACTGTCTGATGTACCTACATATTCGCGTATACATTTTGTCACTGTGGCGTCCACAATAAATGATACAGAAAAACGTCACTAGCTGTTACAAGCATCATTGACTTTATACGTCGTGAGTTAACTGACGTCCTTGTGTGGATTGCCCTGTTTTGCATGATCATTGTTTGACTGTACATCATCTACACACTACACAAAACCAGACTGCGGGTACCATCCATCATCATATAATGTCACGCATCATTTGGTGGCCATAAGCTGGTTTGCTCTGGTACCAGCAAACACGGGGTCCCTTACCCACTTCATTTTCAACAAGAATTCATCAGCATCCTTCAAGTCAACACTTCAACATTCTTCAAGACAGTCAACATCTTCAAAATTTTCAAAGTACTCGGCGTTGCCCGGTAAATGTCAAAAATGAAATTTTTTGACTGATACAGGAATTTGACAGTACCCGGCGTTGTTGCATATTGCCGGATAACACGGACTGCTGTTGTCTTTAACGCAAGTCAAGCAAGTTGCTGCTGTCAAGGTTCCAGTGCTGTCGTTTTTTGTGAAGGTCAAGTGCCGGTACAAACGGGTTGTTTTCTGAAGAAGGCCAAGTACCGATTTCCATCAATTTACTATTGGATTAGAAGGTCAAGTGCCGAAACAACTCAACATACAGTATTTCAGAAGCTCAAGTACCATCGTGTTAGCAGTGGAAGCAGTTCAGATGTGCCATCATCGTTGGAGCTTCGCTCTTTAGGACATTGATTGACATCTGTTTTTTTGCTGTTCTACGATTGGAAGCCTATAAGTTAAGTGGCCTGTTTGTACGTAAACTGTGCCCTTATACTTCTACTGAGTCTTCTGTGTATCATCTCATTCTTTTGTCTATTGTTATATGTTATTTGTTTATATGTTATTTGTATAAATATATGTTTATATTTCGCGGGTCTGGATGGGAGGTGACTGTCATAAGAAATACCACGTCATAGAGGTCTTATGATAGCATTCTGTTAGGAGCAATTTCCTTAATTGGAAATTGTTAGCAATATTTATTGCTATTTTTGTTAGTTGTGACGATATGGTCAGTGTTGTTTTCGGTATTTTCTTCACATTCTTTAGTTTTGTTTTGATTTGTTTGTATTTGTAGGTCTACTCTTTCCTATTATTTAGTTCTTTACAAAATTTTTGTTTATACACTGTGGTGTCTTGTATTTGTATTATCTCCTCGTAGATATCATCACATTTTTTGTGATATTTCTTTAATTTTCGCTTTATTTTTTGTTGATTTCTACGAATGTTTTTGTATTGTTGCTGATCTTTGTTATTGTTTACATTGTTATTGTTTACATTGTTTACATTTTCAATGTTTACATTCTGCTTGTGTTTACATAGTCATTGTTTACAGTTATAGTAATTAGTTATGGGCTATGCTAATGCACGGTTACTACTACACTGATGATAAATGAATGATGAATAGTGTCGTGCACTATTGAATGAGAAGTGCACCTATGATCAAGAGTTGATTGATAATATTTCAAAAAGGTCTATACACAAGTTCTTTGATATAAGACTTGTTTCCCACAGAGATTGGGATGATAATATAGTGTTGTGAGTTAACAAGTGCTTTATTTAAGACTTGTTATGATTAAATTTTAAATAAGATAATTAATTATTTCAGGTTGTGGACTCATATGTTAGACAACATGTCTACACTAGAGTACTTTATTGAGCAGGGTAAATTGCTTGGGAAGACTGGTGATAAGTTAGAAGAATTTACAACTGCTCAATATGATAAAGCAATGGAAGCTGAACAAAAAAACTGCAGATGCAGGTGGATGAAAAAAGATTCCAAATGGAAATGGAAAAACAGAAAAGGGAATCAGAAGCTGAGGAGAGAAAACTCCAGCTACAACTAGAAGCTGAAAATAAAAGACTTGAAAAAGAGGCTGAAAATAAAAGACTTGAAAAAGAGGCTGAGAATAAAAGACTGGAGAACGAAGCTGAGAATAAAAGACTAGAGGCTCAGGCTGAGGAAAGAAGATTACAGAGAGAGTCTGATGACAGGAAAGCAAAAATGAAACATGAAGAAAAACTCTTAGCTTTAGAGTTGGAGAAGTTGAAATTGACGAGCATGAGTAATGCTAATGATGCAAACAAGGGTTCATCTTCTGATAAGGCTAATAATGATACTTTTAAGATTAAGTTACCAACATTTAGTCCTTCCAGTGATGATATAATGTTCTATCTGGACAGATTTGAACCAGCATGTAAAGCTCATAACATAGACAAAGCAAAATATGTTTATCAGTTATCAGGGATACTGACAGGTAAAGCTCTAAGTATGTTAAATATGGTGGATGAACCTGACAAGAACAATTATGAGGTTGTCAGGGCCGCTTTGTTAAAGAAATATCAGCTTAACCAAGACGGCTATAGTCTACAATTTAAAATCATGTTGCCTGAAACTGGAGTTGAATTCTCCGAGTTTATTGCAAGAATACGCATTACTTTCTCACGATGGGTTGAACTATCTAAGACGGAAAAAAACTTATGAAGCACTTATGGACTTAATACTTAGAGACAAAGTCATGTCTTCTGTCAATGAGTCTTTCCTTGCTTTCCTTCATGAACATAAACCTAAAACAATAAAAGAAATGGAAGATTTCTGTTGCCAGTATGTAACTGCGCACCCACACATAACCATTAGTAACTCTAAGGTGAAAGAAGGTCTACCAGTTGCTTCGGCAGCACCGTATGGTCAAAACTTTGCTCGTAGATCCCAACAAAATTTTGATAGAAAGAGTAACGGTAATTACTTTCAAAATCATGGAAATCAATTTCATGGTGATTCTTCTTCAATGAATTGGAGACAACCTGATAGTGCTCGTTACTACCACCCTAATAATTATAGGCATTTCAAAAGAGGATATGGTAATAGAGGTTATTCCTCCCGAAGACCTCAAAACCAAACAAATAGATGTTCGCATCAATGTGGACATGATAGTAATCGTGGAAACTGGAATTCGAACCAGGATAACAATTACAATAGAGACAACAATAACTTCAGAGATAATAATAACTCTGATAACTTCAGAGGTAATAATAGTCGCGGTAGATCTCAACACAAAAAAAAAGAGATATCAGCAGGCTAATTCTGTACAACAGGAAACTCAGGGAGCCTGTAATCAGGTTGTTGATAATAAAAACTTTGACGCTGTCACTGGTTCTGCTTTTGACTTTGAGAGAGCAAACAAATGCCCCCAATGCAGTACTTTATTCGAACCGAGTACCATAACTACTTTGAGTTGTGGTCACCCTCTTCCCGCTCTTCCTGCTGCTGTTGCGCATGACGGGAGGGGTTCTTTAATCCTACATAAGGGTCTTGTTAATGATACTCCGGTCTCACTACTTTTCGATTCCGGATGCACCACTATTGGTGTTAGACAATCGCTTGTAGATCCATCTTGTGCTACAGGAAAGGTTATTAAATGTGTCACATTTGGCGGCACTCTAGAAAAATATCCTACTGCTATAATTCGCATTGCCACTCCTTTCTTTACTGGAGATGTGCATGCTTGTCTCTTACCTAATCCTATTGCGGACCTTATTATTGGTCGTATTCACGGAGTTAGGGAGTGTACCCCACAGCAGATTGCTGTTTGGGAAGATAAAAATATGCAAGCTACCAATGCAGTGGTTACAAGAGCACAAGCTCTACAAACACCCGAAACTTCACTGAATGGTGATAATGAAGTTGATAGCCAAGATAGTCACTTAGTCATCACTCGTGACTCTTTCATAAAATTGCAAGAAGAAGATCCTTCTCTAAAAAAATTCTTCGTTCTTGCGAAGAAAGGTGATCCGAATCAGGATACAAATAGAAAATCTTGGATAGCAATGAGAAACGGCGTACTTGTACGTATGGTACAAGATTCGACTACGTCGGCACATTCGCAAATTCTTGTTCCCAAGAGCATGAGAGTGCAAATATTGCAACATGCTCATGACTCGCAATGTGCTGGACATATGGGTTTTTCCCGTACGAAGTCGAGAGTCCTTGCGGCTTTCTTTTGGCCTTTTGTCAACAAGGACATTCGTATTTACTGCCGATCATGCAAGGTATGTCAGGAGGTCAAATCTAGAGGACCACGACATGCTGCGCCTATCCAGGCTGCTGACATCCCTATTCGACCGTTTCAGAAAATGGCCATAGATATAATTGGCCCTTTTAAGGTCAAGTCGGCCAGAGGACATCAATTTATCCTTACATGTGTCGATATGTGCACACGTTGGCCAGAGGCTATCCCTCTTAAGAGCATATCTACTACAGATATCGCAGATGCTCTTTGGCTGATATTTTCTCGCTTGGGGTTCCCCAGAGAAATATTGTCAGACCATGGCACTCAACTCATATCTGACACTATGTCACAGGTAATGTCTACCTTACATATTAAACGATCTCTCAGTAGTATCTATCATCCTATGTCTAATGGGTTAGTTGAGCGTCTGAATAGAACGCTCAAGACTTTGCTTGGTAAGATAACTGAAGATCATCCTCAAGATTGGGACAGGGTTTTACCCGCGGCTCTCTTTGCCTATAGAGAAGTCCCAAATGAACACACAGGATTTTCTCCCTTCGAACTTGTCTTTGGCGCGCGTCCGCGCGGCCCTATGTCTTTATTACACGATCTCATCACTGCCGATGATATTAGCGATGAAACTCAATCCTCATATGAGTATGTCATTGCTCTTAGACAAAAGATCATTGAGGCATGTAAGCTAGCAACTGCTTCATCAGAAATTGCTAAAGAGAAGGCAAGGCAGTTTGCTAACAAGAATAGATGTCTACGACAACTTTGTCCAGGTGACAAAGCATTCGTCCTACTCCCCAGTAGGGAAAATAGACTTCTTATTGCATGGAAAGGTCCGTATGCAATAGTCTCTCGGATTTCCGATGTTGACTATGTGGTCGATATTGATGGAAAGCATAAAACTTTCCACATAAACATGCTTTCGGAATTTCACGAACGTCCGGACTATTTGCTGCCTATTTTCCAGGCAACGGATGATTCTCCTACACCTCATGGTCATTACTCATCTCTGTCGGTCATACAGGATGAGGAATCTACCTTCTCGGATGTCAATCTTCCTCTTCCAGTGGTTCCACTACATTCCACGGAATCTTGGAAAAAACGTTTCTGTTTCTCCTAATCTTTCTGGTGACGAACATCGACAAGTCTCGTCGATGTTACAAACATTTCAGGATGTTCTCACTGACATTCCTGGACACACAGATGTCATAGAACATGACATAATTCTTACCGACAGTAATCCTATTAGGGTTAGGCCTTATCCTATCCCTATACACTTTCAGTCGCAAGTGGAAAAGGAATTGGATGAAATGATTCAATTAAATATAATTGAACCATCAACTTCACCATATTCTTCTTCCATGGTTATTGTCCGGAAGAAAGATAAGAACATACGAATTTGCGTTGATTATCGCAAGTTGAATCAGGTCACAAAGTTCGATGCTGAACCGATGCCTTTGTTAGAAGATCTACTGATTAAACTTTCTAATTCTAGATTCTTCACTAAACTTGACTTGTCTAAAGGTTATTGGCAAGTGCCTTTAGCAGAGCATGCCAAACCTCTTACTGCTTTCTCTACATCTAGGGGTCTATTTCAATGGAATGTTATGCCTTTCGGTCTTATGAACTCCCCTGCTACTTTCGTTCGCATGATGCGTCGAATTCTTTCACATCGTTCAGATGTCATAGCATACTTAGATGATATCTGTCTCTTCAGTGATACCTGGGAAGATCACTATTTAGGTTTATATGACTTACTGTCCACTCTACGTGAGAATAATTTGACAGCAAAACCTTCTAAAGCTTTTGTTGGTTTTGGTGAAATCTCTTTCCTGGGTCATCGTGTTGGTCATGGTCTCTTGAAGACAGAAGACCACAATACTTCCAAAATACTGAACATCTCTGTTCCTAAAACGAAGAAACAAGTTAGGAGTCTCTTAGGTTTAATTCAATTTTATGGGAGATTTATTCCAAATTTATCTTCGATCATGGCACCTCTCTCAACATTGTTGAAGAAAGGTTCGCCTTATCTGGTCCGTTGGTCTCAAGAATGCCAATCTTCCTTAGACCAGATCAAGAATATATTTTCATCTCCTCCCATCCTAAGATTACCTACTCTTGATAGGACTTTTGTTCTTCGGAGTGATGCTTCATCCACTGGGATTGGAGCAGCACTTATGCAAGAATATGCAAATACTCTGCATCCTGTTATGTACATTTCTAGAAAATTAAATGCGGCAGAGAGGAACTACTCGGTTTTAGACCGTGAGTTGTTAGCTATGGTTTGGTCAATTCTCAAACTACAAAGATTCCTCCTGGGCGCACATTTCATTCTAGAGACTGATCAAAAAGCTCTTACAGCTATTCAGACTAAGAATTTGAAGAGTTCGAGATCCACTCGATATGCTATTGCTCTTCAACCTTTTCACTTCACGGTACGAGCTATCCGTGGTGCGGATAATGTGATGGCTGACATTTTGTCTAGATGCCCACATGATTCCAACTAATACTTCTGTCCTATATTTCTATATATATTACAGAGTCATAACACACCTATATTACTACAATAGATTAGCACATCTGTACTCACTTTATATGTACACATACTATCGTGCTTTGTTATCATCTTCTTCTGTTTCATTTTTTAAGATGATAGAGGAAGACTGAGTAGTTAATATAGGGGCCGTAAGTTTACTAAACAGCCACAATTATTAATAATGTATTGTACCTTATGAAGCATATTAGTTGTTAATTAGCGTTATATTGCTTGTACTTTCTCAGAATGTCATTGATGAGCTGAGGACTTACCTTACTATTATCAAGCATGACGAGTTCTACATTGTGTACTTACCCTCGGAACGTCAGAGAATGTGTCCTGGATCGTCATGTACTTTAATTTCATTATGTACTAGGATCATTACATGTCAAATAATGTACTATTTAAATTTTTCTATCAGATTTGTACATCCATTTTTAAGACAATATTAGATTATGCTACTTAATGATGTCTATGGTAACTTGCATACATATATTGTGTTTACATGCTAGCGTGATGTGTGTTGGTGACACCTCCCCGATATGAATAATTTTTTTGAGACATATTTATTTTTCTGTTGAGATATATTCTCACCAGACACTCTATATTTAGCCTCATGTTAGGCAATTTAATTAATTATCCGCGCATAATTCGTGCGTTTTGAGCCGCTTATCGCATGCTCTTGGATATTAAAAAAAAAAAAAAAATATGTTCCACATTTTTTTTTTAATCGGGAGGTGGTGGTGATATGTTGCGTGTGAAATTCTCGCAACATCGTTTTATGTACAATATATATTTTGTAATGAAAGGGAAATAATCATGTGGAATTTATAGTCACTTTTCATGGTAAGCAGTTGTCTTCTCGCGTTGGTGTCGATGGTTGTTAAATTTGTTAAGCGTTCTTGAATCGTATCCATATATGGACTTGCTAGGCCGCTTTTCTCAGAAAACGGTTGGCAACCTGTTGGTTCTCCTTATAAGGTAATCATTCTTAAGCTGGTTCTCAGTAAAGGTCCTTACGTCTTAAGTTTTCTGAACTGTGTTCGAAATCGCGCTTTACTGCGCATGTCTAAGTCTTGGGTCTTTGTCGAACGGTTTCCGCCCACCAGTGAGTGAGCGAAGATTTCGATAGCGAAGGGACGTCTCTGTGAGAGCGTCTCTGCTAATTTATTCTGTCAGGAATGTGAAGTCCTCTTATGGATATTTCGTTTATTCGAGATGATACCTCTAGTGTATTTCCACACGCCGGGAGGCGTATTATTTCTGTGGTTATTTCCTGAAGGCAAGGTAAATTACATTTACATTAACTTTATCGATATCTGTTCGTGAGTGACATTTGATTCGTAGCCTGTCTTTGAAAGTCTTCATCACGAGATGTTTTCTCAGCTCACATATTGCTACATTGTACCGCATCGGGTTGATGCATGTCCCAAGGACTATTACTTGCTACTTCGCTACATGAACTAGGTTTGAAACCTTTTGTTATCTAGAGGATTTTTTGAGGACATTATTTATACTTCAGAAGTCGTGTCTGTCTTGCTGAAGTCAGATTAAGGAGAGTGAACTGATCTCATACATCTGGTTATCTCCTGGCTAAGATAGAAAGGGATGGAGAATTTTCCCGACTACATTACAGCCTTATAATATATTGACATGCCTGTGAATCATCTTTACTATGATGCTGTCTACCATCCGTTGCTGTTATGACTATGTTGCTGTGATAATGACTGTCTGACGTACCTACATATTCGCGTACACATTTTGTCACTGTGGCGTCCACAATAAATGATACAGAAAAACGTCACTAGCTGTTACAAGCATCATTGACTTTATACGTCGTGAGTTAACTGACGTCCTTGTGTGGATTGCCCTGTTTTGCATGATCATTGTTTGACTGTACATCATCTACACACTACACAAAACCAGACTGCGGGTACCATCCATCATCATATAATACCACGCATCACTTGTCATTGGCGTTTTTTTCAACATCATCTCTGCCATCAGTATTGTATCTATTACACAGATATATAAACTGTTAAATAATAGACAGCCTTGAATTCTGTGAGGCAACGTGGGTATGATCAACATCATCATCATCATCATCAATATCATCATCATCAATATCATCATCATCAACAACATCATCATCATCTACATCATCATTATCAACAACATCAGCATCAACAACATCATCAACACCATCGGCATCATCATCATCAACAACAGCATCATCAATATCATCATCAACATCATCATTATCATCAACATTATCATCAACATCATCATCAACATCATCATCATCAACATTATCATCAACATCATTATCATCAGCATCTACAGTGTGTTATAATACATCAACTTTCTTCTTTTCTTGTTTAAACTAAAGCCGCTAGGAGCTTTTTGTCCGCCTTCCTGAACATCTGCGCCACAACACATCTCATGTTCTTGTTGTTTTATGTCTTGTGGCAATTTGTGTTACCTTGACGACGATGCAGAGTTGTCAGTAAAGTATATGGTTGTTGAATATGTTGGTGGAATAACATTTTGAATATTGATAATAAAATAAAATTAGAAACCGAAAAGCATTATGGCTTTTACGTCTGTTTGTCTGCTATCTGTCTGTCTGTCTGTCTGTCTGCCTGCCTGCCTGCCGGCCTATCTATCTATAAATGAGAGTGGAAGGGCTGAATGTTAGACGGGCCTGCGAGCCCACTTGTTAACTCTTCAAAAATAAAGTTTGTTCTATCTATCTATCTATCTATCTATCTATCTATCTATCTATCTATCTATCTATCTATCTATCTATCTATCTATCTATCTATCTATCTATCTATCTATCTATCTATCTATCTATCTATCTATCTATCTATCTATCTATCTATCTATCTATCTAACTATCTATCTATCTATCTATACATCTATCTATCTATCTATCTATCTATCTATCTATCTATCTATCTATCTATCTATCTATCTATCTATCTATCTATACATCTATCTATCTATCTATCTATCTATCTATCTATCTATCTATCTATCTATCTATCTATCTATCTATCTATCTATCTATCTACCCGCATACCAAAAATACAGATTAATTGTAGACGGATTGACCGCATGAGTGAGTGTCGGTATACAGAATTTATTTATTTTTATTTATTGTTTTATTTATTTTATTTTATTATTACTTTTTTCCCCCATTTACTAGCTTGTTTGTTTCAAAAAAAAAAACCCTACTCATTTTTTTTTTATTATTATGCTTGCATACTGTAAATGAATGCTGTTATGGTAACTTTAAAATGTTGCATGCCTTTAAATTAATGCTTAAAGCATCATGTGGGAATGAAAGGATATAGTATGCAAGATTAATGAGAGTGGAAGGGCAGAATGTTAGACGGGCCTGCGCGCCCAATTCTTTACCCTTCGAAAATAAAGTTCGTTCGTTCGTTCGTTCGTTCTATCTATCTATGTATCTATCTATCTATCTACCTATCTATTTATCTATCTATACATCTATCTATCTATCTATCTATCTATCTATCTATCTATCTATCTATCTATCTATCTATCTATCTATCTATCTATCTATCTATCTATCTATATATATATATATATAGATATTGACCATCATGAGCAGAGCTGAGGTAAACCCCAGTTCTCAGTGACATGGCAGTATGTTTAATGTCAAAAAATAAAATACGAGGCACATTCGTTCACACCTTGAGGTGGAGCAAAGAATAATAATAATGTAACCTTTCATGCATCTAAAAAAGGCAACAACGGATGGCTGGGTTCATAGTCGACTACCCCATCCTGCATACAACGGAGGCCAAAATAAAAACTAACAGACAATTTGGAATGCACTTCAGACAGCCATGAAGACATGGAAAAACATTTAGCTGATGGTAGAGACCATTAAGACTTAGCATTAGTTCGTTGAAGTCCTTTGCTCCTTGAGAAGCTGAAAGGCGATGGTAATTAGCATGATGATAATAATGATAATGATGAAGATGACGACGACAACAACAATGCTGATGAAAATGTGTTCATCGACGTTACAGCAGTGGCGATAAGAAATAAATGGGCTTGCTTAACTTAATAACATCTGAACCCCATATTAATAAAAATACTTTAACAATGGTAAACCATTTTATTATTAGTATCTGACTCACAGCAATGATCTTATTGTGAACATTAATTTATCTAGACCTTATAATATAGCTTCAATTAGATCTAAAGGTCGTTTATATTTGGAGATGCGCCCTAATGTAACCGACTAGGTTGAACGGGACGCGCCTCGCCAAATCGAGGCAAAACTTTATTTTAAAAAACAAATTGTGAACATAAACACTGATATGCGGACAATGAGTCTTCGTGTTGCATGAATTCATGTGACTTCTCAAAATAAAGAAAACTACGTGTATATTGGTATCGTAAATACGGAGGAATAAACAAACGAAACAAAAGGATGAACATCGAAAATAGTACTTAGCCGATTTAGATTAAAATTTAAAATTGATCACCAACTTTTTTGCCACGTTTTTAATGCTGAAATGTATCAAAATCAACCCGGAAGTACTTGGGCTGTTTTTTTTTTTCTTCTTTTTTTTTCCGCAGCATACCATGGGATAGATAAATTGCAGTTAATAGCACTGTACCTTCCATTTGCGGTGTCTACGCCGCATCCTCGGCATCTCGTGGAAAGATAAAGTGACAAATGTCGAGGTGTTGTCACGTGCTGGCCTTCAAAGTATGTATACGCTTCTTAGACAGCGCAGACTTCGCTGGCTTGGCCATGTTCGCTGCATGGATGATGGTCGCATCCCAAAAGATATCTTCTACGGACAGTTAGCAGATGGCAAGAGAACAGTTGGGCGACCACAGCTGAGGTTCAAAGATGTGTGCAAGAGAGATATGAGGGCACTGGACATGGATCCAGCAACATGGGAGGATGAAGCTGCCGATCGCACTAAGTGGCGATGCTATTTACGGCGCCACCTCAGATTGGGCGAAGAGAGGCTCACACGAGAAGCAGAGGTGAGGAGAAAACGTCGAAAAGAGCACCAGGAAAATAAGCAGCTGAGGGCTGTCACCTCAGGGGCGCATTCCCATAGTCAGTTATGACTGAAGGGGCTATTATACTATTATTATTATAATAGCACTGTATGCAATTTTTAGTTGCAGCAGCGCTTCAGATCAAATGTGCCTGTAAGACTTCTTATTTTTTTATCGGTTAATCCTAAGGCAATATAATTGATTAACGGTTTTTTTTTCAAATACAATTAGTACTTTAATGTATTGCTAAAGCACATTGCTAACGAAATCTATATTTTTGGTATTTGATGAAATCGAAATTGTTATGTTTTCGTTTTTTTAGTAACGCCTGCAGATAATGCGATTAGAAGATCAACGATGGGAATGAGACGTTTACAACAGCTTGAATAATAAACACTCCACGTGGCGTTCCATTTAAATTAGCTGAACACCTACTGGAGTCCTGCCCAACCTACAGCAATGAACAGAGTAGCATGTGACAACAGCCTACTTCTGTCAAGGAAAAACTGTTTGGAGATGTTAGAAACCTTAAGTTGACTACCTCCTTTATTAGAGTCATTAATGTGGAAGTCTGAAAGCGAACGAAGAAGAAATTATGCTTCAAGTATAGCTACTTTAATATATTCCTTTCTGCGTGTCATTTTCTTACATTGACGTAATTGAACATATATGCAGACCAGAAGGACTTTTATATTTGGACATGCGCCCTAATATAACCGACGGACCATGTATCTATGTTGAGAAGGGCGCGCCTCGCCAACGCGAGGAAACAAAAATTTGTTTTAACCTGTCAATCATTTCTACAGTACATTCGGTTAGATATGCCATTGGTTTATGAACATGTTAGATATGCCATAAGTTTATGAACATGTTAGATATGTCATAAGTTTATGAACATGTTAGATATGTCATAAGTTTATGAACATGTTAGATATGCCATAAGTTTATGAACATGTTAGATATGTCATAAGTTTATGAACATGTTAGATATGTCATAAGTTTATGAACATGTTAGATATGCCATAAGTTTATGAACATGTTAGATATCTCATATGTTTATGAACATGATAGATATGCCATAAGTTTATGAACATGTTAGATATGCCATAAGTTTATGAACATGTTAGATATGTCATAAGTTTATGAACATGTTAGATATGCCATAAGTTTATGAACATGTTAGATATGCCATAAGTTTATGAACATGTTAGATATGTCATAAGTTTATGAACATGTTTAGGAACATGTTAGATATGCCATAAGTTTATGAACATGTTAGATATGCCATAAGTTTATGAACATGTTAGATATGCCATAAGTTTATGAACATGAACATGTTTAGATATGCATGTTAGATATGCCATAAGTTTATGAACATGTTAGATATGCCATAAGTTTATGAACATGTTAGATATGCCATAAGTTTATGAACATGTTAGATATGCCATAAATTTATGAACATGTTAGATATGCCATAAGTTTATGAACATGTTAGATATGCCATATGTTTATGAACATGTTAGATGTGCCATATGTTTATGAACATGTTAGATATGCCATAAGTTTATGAACATGTTAGATATGTCATAAGTTTATGAACATGTTAGATATGTCATAAGTTTATGAACATGTTAGATATGCCATAAGTTTATGAACATGTTAGATATGCCATAAGTTTATGAACATGTTAGATATCTCATATGTTTATGAACATGATAGATATGCCATAAGTTTATGAACATGTTAGATATGCCATAAGTTTATGAACATGTTAGATATGTCATAAGTTTATGAACATGTTAGATATTGTCATGGAATATTCTAATCCACATATATAAATTATCAATTAAATATGAAGCCGAATGTACTCGAAATCCCCCTTGTTTTCTGCTTCGTCTGCAAATTGTAACGCTTTCACGTTGATATAAAAGCTTACTGTATTATTACCCGCTTTCTTCAATGAAACGTGTGCTGTATTTCTTGGAAAAGCATTGAGACGTACTGCGTAATGACCTAAATTAATCCTAACATTAATTATATTACGTTACCAAAGCGAACGAACAGATGGACCAAAAGGATAGCGAGAAGGGAGAGGCAGAAAGCCGAACATTAAACACGCGTCGCGCGATATACAAATGCTACCATCACGCGTGTAAGTCTACAAGCACTAACTTTTTCAGACGGACAGTGATAAAATACACTACCCTTTCCCAGAGTTAGGTTTATAAATCATAACAAACTCTTATTAGAAAAGATAACAATAGATGGGTTTACGTTTGAACACATAACAGTACCCAGACAGCACATCTTCGAAACAGGAGGTAGAAGAAATTACATATTTTGAACGCAGCCACGTAGTTCGTTTAAATTTGTATTTTTGGGTTCCTTAGGGCTTGCTGACAAATAATATGTAAAACGTTACGCAAATAGTCCAGGAATTAATAAATTATAACCAAAATAAAATATTGGGGGTGCCTGACAGCATAAAATCATTTCTGCTCATAAGATTTTTTTTTAACGTGTTTGAAAAAAATTTACGTTACAGAAATAGCCTACCATGTAAACTCCAAATTGATTGGAGCGCAACAAATGAAAGCCTAACCACGATTGGTCGGGCTATAAATACTATCTTGGTTGTTAGGGGAGACGGGAAAAGATAACATTTTTTCAAACACTTGTCGAAACGTGGCTCATTGGCCAGTCTCGCTGATATACACACTTGGGAGCGTTAGTTCGAAACCACTTGTTTAAAAAAAACTTGATAAAGCATCAGTGCGTTGAAGCCAGCTCATATTTGTGTAAAATAAAAGCCTGGAACATAAGCAGATAGGAATTTGTGCCAGTATTTTGTGCCAGAATTCATTGCTAATCAACGTATCTGTGTTTATTTCCATGAAATTGTGGGACAGTGGTCTTGATGTACTGAGCAGCACCTGGTCAGAGCTTTGCTGAATCCAGAGTCGGACAGCATACTCCTTGGTCTTTTTAGCTATCAGTGAGGTGTCTCCTGAGCCCAGAGGAGAATTCGAGCAGAGGAGTCCTTTCCTGCCGCCATCACTCAAGATAAGCAGAGTTGGCCAGCTGAGCTCAACATTATGTCCCCTCATCTTGAACTGACTTTTTAAAATTAACATTAAGAGGGGAATTTACTTGTCTTAAAATCAGGAACTGTGAACATCTCCAATACTGGTCCCTAAAGACAAACTATTGAAGTCATGATGACAAATACCAACAGAGCTTGAACAAAACAAAACCAGTATTACCTCATTTTACTACTACACAACTGACACACATAGAACATTTGTAATAATATATGTCACTACAATATTCATATTAAATACATTCTGTACATAACTTGTAATTTAAATTGATTGTGATTCCTGATTCCCTTGTAGTTGAATCAGGACACATATTCATTCATGCCAGTAATGAATACATATTGTTATTTGAAAGTTATCAGTGCCTCCTTTAAGATATTCTCATAGAGTGTTATATGTATGTGAGTGTCACAGTGTTGTCAAGAGTAGTGGATTACATTAAATTGTTTATCTGTCTGTTGTTGTGACTTACACTTCATCATACACATACCCTAGACACATAACGTAGCATCACACTATTCCAGAATAATTCTGACTGAGATATATAGATATGTGGTAGCAAGTAAGGTTATCTATAATACACTACTCTTAATAGATATAGATACCTTCACAGCTGATCTCAGTCAGTACACTAAGTTCCCTATAAATATTTATAACATCCCACTTCACCACATATATTGGGGGCTCGTCCGGGATTTTGAATCTTTCCCTATTAAAAATATTGGGGGTAATTCACTTCAGGGAATATAAGAATTAAAAGGTATCCTTGGGTGGAATTAAATAAGGTTGAGCTCACGGTGCCTGTGTTGTCCATTAGAGATTGAATTGTTGGTTAGACATTATATAAAGTTACCTGATAGACAATGGCGGACCTGGCCAAATTTCGATCTGCTGCGGTTCAGACTGCAAAAGAGTTAGGATTAGATGGGCAAGTTATGGTTGCCTATGTTACTACGGAATGTGACAAATTTATTGAACGCGAAGAAAGAAGGTTTGAAGCCGAAAGAAAGTTAGAGGCTGACAGGGAAATTAAGAAGTTACAATTTGAAGCTGAGGCTGAGACTAAGAGGTTGCAAGCTGAGGCTGAGACTAAGAGGTTGCAGATTGAGGCTGACAAAGAGGCTAAGAAATTGGAAGCAGAAAGAGAAGACAAACGATTGGCTGCAGAAAGGGAAGAGAAGAAATTGGCTGCAGAAAGAGAGAGAAGAGATTAGCTGCAGAGAGGGAAGCAGAAAAGGAGGAGAAAAGATTACAAAGGGAACATGAATTACGACTAAGGGAGTTTGAGTTTCAAGGCCATGCTCCTGAAAATGGTGCCAGTCCCTTTGCCTCTGATGCTACGGTTACTCAGGGAGCCTCAACCTCAGCTATGAACTTTCATTTAGATCATTTTGTTGAGAAAGACGATGATATTGAGAGCTATATAAATAGGTACGAACTATTAGCTACCACGTATGGGTTAGAGAGAGAAAGGTGGAGCTTAAAGTTATCTCAGGGACTTCGTGGGGCAGCTTATGAAGTTTTTGCAAAAATGAGCAGAGGTGATCAGGAAAATTATGACATGCTAAAGCAGGCTCTTTTGTTAAGGTATGAAAAGAATGCAGAATTCTATAGAAAAAAATTTAGGAATGCTAAACTACTGTCAGGTGAAACCTATCACCAGTTCTCTGCACGAATAGAGACATACTTGGAGAAATGGACTTCTCTGGGGAAAACCCAAGATCTTAAGGAAATGGTCCTTATAGAGCAACTAAGAGAGGCCATGGCTCCAGACCTGAGAAAGTTTCTCATGGAACAAGGTGCAGAGAGGCTGGGTGAGTTGCTAAATGTTGCTGAAAGGTATCAAGCAGCTCAAGCAGAGGTAACAGGTAATAAAAAGAAACAGGTGGATAACTTTAGGGCACCACAGAACTTTAATAAATTTGATCCTAGGGATCAAAATAAAGGTAAGCACCAATTTGATAGGCCACGGTATGACAATAAAAATAAATTCCCACAATTCGATGAAAGGAAATATGATGAAAGAAAATCTTTCAACCAAGGAAAAAGGTGGTGTAAGAATTGTCAGATGGACAATCATGACACTGACCGTTGCAGAAGGAAACCTGTGTATATGGCAACCCTTCAGGTCAGGTCGACCTCAAGACAGGAGGAGGATATTATGTTAGATACCACTCCAGAAGAGATGAGGAAGGCACAGGCTGGGGATAAAACACTCAAGCCTTGTTTCAGAAAATTGTCAACTTGTCATACAACTCCAGGCAAGGGAGATTTTTACATGAAAAACAAGTTGATGTATAGGAAGACTGGAACTAGATCCAATGGTCACGGACAGCTGGTTCTTCCAAAAAGATACAGGACAGAATTAATAAGGAGCCTACATGTGAAACCAGATGGGGACCATGAGAAGATAGGTACCATCATTCAAAAGGTGGCTCACAATTATTATTGGCCCAAAGCAAGATGGGACATTGAAAATTTTGTAGAAAGGTGTAGCATAGCACATGAGGGAACACCCACAAGTGGGAACATGGATCAGGACCTGGACACGCCATGGGGCAAAATCAGGCCTGACAATAAAAGGAAAAATAGATTTGATAAAGTGGACCAAATGGAATGGGAAGCCCCTTTTCACGGACAAGCTTCACTTAACTGTTTTACAATGGCCACTATGCGGAGAGTGCAAAAAGATGTCTTACCCCAGGATAAGCCGAAAATCCCTCAATCGGACTTAAACAAACTGGAGGAAGAGAATGTAGAGAGGAAATCTCTCATCAAGAATTTTAAGAGGGGAGAAAGCCCCAAAAGAAAAATTGGTAGCGGTCGTTTTGTGAATGATAATTCTGGGAGGAAAAATCATCACTATAAAGCTTCGAGTGGAAGAGACCATACCGGTGCATGGACAAATAGGTCCACACAATTAAAGGTCCATATGTAGCTTTGTTAAGAACGTGGACTGATGAAAAGGCAGAGGAAAACATTACATCTTCATACCAATATGTGAATGAGCTGACCACTCGGTTAAAAACTGGCTGGAAACTTGCCAATGAAAATTTGAAACAAGCCAGGAAGAAACATGCTGCCTATTATAACAGGAAGGCGAAAGACAGAAATTTGGCTGTGGGAGAGAAAGTACTGCTTCTTTTGCCTGGGAGTCAGAATAAGTTACAAATTGGATGGCAGGGTCCATATACAGTTCTAGAGAAGGTGTCTAGAACAAATTATAAGATAGATAAGAACGGGAAAGAAAAAATCTATCATGTGAATCTCCTGAAGAAATATTTGGAAAGAGAACATCAGGAAGAGACACACTTGTTGACCTTGTCCATCGCCATGGAGATGAAAAAGGAACCACTTTCATCATTTGAATATCCATTACACCCCTGTGAGACAGCAGCACAGGTGAAAATCAGTACACATTTAACGAAAACTCAGAAAGAGAGAGTGCAACAGGTTCTAAATAATCATGCAGAGGTGTTAACAGACCGACCAGGGCATACCAACCTATTGGAATATGATATGAAACTCATAGACTCCACCCCTGTCTGTATGAAACCATATTCGATTCCGTTTGCTAAGGAAAAAGCTTTGAAGGAAGAGATAGACTATCTATTGAAGGAAGGAATTATTTCGCACAGTGAATCTTCGTATAGTTCCGGTGTTGTACTCTTAAGGAAGCCCTCTGGAGAACATAGACTCTGTATAGATTACCGGAGACTGAATGCTATTACAGAAGGACAGGTGGATCCATTGCCGGATACAAATCAGCTGTTTGCCAGACTAAATAAAGCTAAATATTTCTCAAAAGTGGATCTGAGTAAAGGATACTATCAGATTCCAGTAAAGCCTGAGGTTAGACCATACCTAGCTTTTAGTACCTCAGAAGGACACTATGAGTTTAATAGATTGCCATTTGGATTGAAGAATGCGCCTAGTGTCTTCTCTAGAATGATGAGAAAATTATTGGATCCTCTGAATAATCCCTGTATAACAAATTTTATGGATGATATCCTTATAGCAACAGAAACATTTGAGGAACACATTGACTCTCTGAACATGCTGTTTGATCGACTTAGGGAGGCAAATTTAACAGCCCGACCAACCAAATGTTGCGTTGGATGTAAAGAATTGGAATTTTTGGGACACACAGTTTATCAGGGAAACATGACCCCTGACCCAAGAATTTAGAGAAACTACAGAAAGCCCCGAGACCACAAACCAAGAAGGACGTGAGATCCTTTGTCTCATTATGTGGTTTCTACCAGAAGTATATCAAAAACTTTAATTCCATATGTGCACCTTTAACGGAATTGACACGTAAAGGACTTCCAGATCGCATTACATGGACACCACAATGTGAAATGACTTACCAAGAATTGAAGGAAAAGCTCACAAGAAAACCCATTTTGAAATTACCTGACTTAAGTCAAGAATTCATAGTAAGGACGGATGCAAGTAATATTGGGTTAGGTGCAACTTTACTACAGAAATCAGATGCATTGGATGGGGAATTAAGCCCAGTGGCATATGCTAGCAGAAAGTTGAATAAAGCTGAAATCAACTACTCAACTAGCGAAAAAGAATGTCTTGCAGTAATATGGGCAATAAAGAAATTCAATATTTATCTATATGGGAAGGCATTTAAGTTGCAAACTGACCACAAACCTTTATCGTTTTTAGCACAGGCTAAGCATGAGAACTCTAGGTTACTCCGATGGTCTTTGCTTCTGGCTCCATATAATTTTAGCATTGAATATATATCTGGAAAAACCAATCTGGGAGCGGATTTTTTAAGCCGCCATCCGTGTGATGAGAATCACCGTAAACCCCAGAAATAATAATAAATTTCTCTATGTGTATATAGAATAAAGGACTGACATATAATGTCTGTTTTAAGAGGGGAGGTGTCATGAAATATTCTAATCCACATATATAAATTATTAGGTAAATATGAAGCCTAACAAATAAAATTAATAAAGAGAAGAGCAATGGTAAAATGACAGTGCTGTCACAAGGAATGTACTCGAAATCCCCCTTGTTTTCTGCTTCGTCTGCAAATTGTAACGCTTTCACGTTGATAGTAAAAGCTTACTGTATTATACCCGCTTTCTTCAATGAAACGTGTGCTGTATTTCTTGGAAAAGCATTGAGACGTACTGCGTAATGACCTAAATTAATCCTAACATTAATTATATTACGTTACCAAAACGAACGAACAGATGGACAAAAGGATAGCGAGAAGGGAGAGGCAGAAAGCCGAACATTAAACACGCGTCGCGCGATATACAAATGCTACCATCACGCGTGTAAGTCTACAAGCACTAACTTTTTCAGACGGACAGTGATAAAATACACTACCCTTTCCCAGAGTTAGGTTTATAAATCATAACAAACTCTTATTAGAAAAGACAACATTAGATGGGTTTACGGTTGAGAACATAACAGTACCCAGACAGCACATCTTCGAAACAGGAGGTAGAAGAAATTGCATATTTTGAACGCAGCCACGTAGCTCCTTTAAATTAGTATTTTTTGGGTTCCTTAGGGCTTGCTGACAAATAATATGTAAAACGTTACGCAAATAGTCCAGGAATTAATAAATTATAACCAAAATAAAATATTGGGGGTGCCTGACAGCATAAAATCATTTCTGCTCATAAGATTTTTTTTTTAACGTGTTTGAAAAAAATTTACGTTACAGAAATAGCCTACCATGTAAACTCCAAATTGATTGGAGCGCAACAAATGAAAGCCTAACCACGATTGGTCGGGCTATAAATACTATCCTGGTTGTTAGGGGAAACGGGGAAAGGTAACATTTTTTCAAACACTTGTCGAAACGGGGCTCATTGGTCAGACTCGCTGATATACACACTTGGGAGCGTTAGTTCGAAACCACTTGTTTAAAAAAACTTGATAAAGCATCAGTGCGTTGAAGCCAGCTCATATTTGTGTAAAATAAAAGCCTGGAACATAAGCAGATAGGAATTTGTGCCAGTATTTTGTGCCAGAATTCATTGCTAATCAACGTATCTGTGTTTATTTCCATGAAATTGTGGGACAGCATACTCCTTGGTCTTTTTAGCTATCAGTGAGGTGTCTCCTGAGCCCAGAGGAGAATTCGAGCAGAGGAGTCCTTTCCTGCCGCCATCACTCAAGATAAGCAGAATTGGCCAGCTGAGCTCAACATTATGTCCCCTCATCTTGAACTGACTTTTTAAAATTAACATTAAGAGGGGAATTTACTTGTCTTAAAATCAGGAACTGTGAACATCTCCAATACTGGTCCCTAAAGACAAACTATTGAAGTCATGATGACAAATACCAACAGAGCTTGAACAAAACAAAACCAGTATTACCTCTTTTTACTACTACACAACTGACACACATAGAACATTTGTAATAATATATGTCACTACAATATTCATATTAAATACATTCTGTACATAACTTGTAATTTAAATTGATTGTGATTCCTGATTCCCTTGTAGTTGAATCAGGACACATATTCATTCATGCCAGTAATGAATACATATTGTTATTTGAAAGTTATCAGTGCCTCCTTTAAGATATTCTCTATGAACATGTTAGATATGCCATAATGTTTATGAACATGTTAGATATGCCATAAGTTTATGAACATGTTAGATATGTCATAGGTTTATGAACATTTTAGATATGCCATAAGTTTATGAACATTTTAGATATGCCATAGGTTTATGAACATGTTAGATATGCCATAAGTTTATGAACATGTTAGATATGCCATAAGTTTATGAACATGTTAGATATGCCATAAGTTTATGAACATGTTAGATATGCCATAAGTTTATGAACATGTTAGATATGCCATAAGTTTATGAACATGTTAGATATGCCATAAGTTTATGAACATGTTAGATATGCCATAAGTTTATGAACATGTTAGATATGCCATAAGTTTATGAACATGTTAGATATGCCATAAGTTTATGAACATGTTAGATATGCCATAAGTTTATGAACATGTTAGATATGCCATAAGTTTAGGAACATGTTAGATATGCCATAAGTTTATGAACATGTTAGATATGCCATACGTGTATGAACATGTTAGATATGCCATAAGTTTATGACGTGTTAGATATGCCATAAGTTTATGAACATGTTAGATATGCCATACGTTTATGAACATGTTAGATATGCCATAAGTTTATGAACATGTTAGATATGCCATAAATTTATGAACATGTTAGATATGCCATAAGTTTTATGAACATTTAGATATGCCATAAGTTTATGAACATGTTAGATATGCCATAAGTTTATGAACATGTTAGATATGCCATAAGTTTATTAACATGTTATGATATGATATGCCATAAGTTTATGAACATGTTAGATATGCCATAAGTTTTATGAACATGTTAGATATGCCATAAGTTTATGAACATGTTAGATATGCCATAAGTTTATGAACATGTTAGATATGCCATAAGTTTATGAACATGTTAGATATGCCATAAGTTTATGAACATGTTAGATATGCCATAAGTTTATGAACATGTTAGATATGCCATAAGTTTATGAACATGTTAGATATGCCATAAGTTTATGAACATGTTAGATATGCCATAAGTTTATGAACATGTTAGATATGCCATAAGTTTATGAACATGTTAGATATGCCATAAGTTTATGAACATGTTAGATATGCCATAAGTTTATGAACATGTTAGATATGCCATAAGTTTATGAACATGTTAGATATGCCATAAGTTTATGAACATGTTAGATATGCCATAAGTTTATGAACATGTTAGATATGCCATAAGTTTATGAACATGTTAGATATGCCATAAGTTTATGAACATGTTAGATATGCCATAAGTTTATGAACATGTTAGATATGCCATAAGTTTATGAACATGTTAGATATGTCATAAGTTTATGAACATGTTAGATATGTCATAAGTTTATGAACATGTTAGATATGCCATAAGTTTATGAACATGTTAGATATGCCATAAGTTTATGAACATGTTAGATATGCCATAAGTTTATGAACATGTTAGATATGCCATAAGTTTATGAACATGTTAGATATGCCATAAGTTTATGAACATGTTAGATATGCCATAAGTTTATGAACATGTTAGATATGTCATAAGTTTATGAACATGTTAGATATGCCATAAGTTTATGAACATGTTAGATATGCCATAAGTTTATGAACATGTTAGATATGCCATAAGTTTATGAACATGTTAGATATGCCATAAGGTTATGAACATGTTAGATATGTCATAAGTTTATGAACATGTTAGATATGCCATAAGTGTATGAACATGTTAGATATGCCATAAGTTTATGAACATGTTAGATATGCCATAAGTTTATGAACATATTAGATATGCCATAAGTTTATGAACATGTTAGATATGCCATAAGTTTATGAACATGTTAGATATGTCATAAGTTTATGAACATGTTAGATATGCCATAAGTTTATGAACATGTTAGATATGTCATAAGTTTATGAACATGTTAGATATGTCATAAGTTTATGAACATGTTAGATATGCCATAAGTTTATGAACATGTTAGATATGCCATAAGTTTATGAACATGTTAGATATGCCATAAGTTTATGAACACGTTAGATATGCCATAAGTTTATGAACATGTTAGATATGCCATAGGTTTATGAACATGTTCAGTTTTCATCATAGCAAAATTTGCTCTTGCAACTGTGGTTTATGTTGCAATCTGTTTTAAATGTCCGAGGAGACAAAGCAGCTGCTGCTGCCTCTGGCATATCTAAGAGGTGACTAATGGGTGTTTCTGGATCAGTAAAGCTGAATATCCAGTTTATCGACAATATGATTAGCAAAACTTTTTGATAACATCTTAGTGGCTCTGTTGAGCATGCTCTCGTAACCGGCGTTTCCCGATGGACTGCGCGATATATTTCTTTACTAACAGCTTAAGCCTAAAGCTTGACAGTCTTAATATTGTTTGTTCTTTCAGATATTGTAGGAGAAAAGTGGGGGGGGGGAGGGGGGAGGGGTGGCGGGTGTGAGTGCATCATGATATTTTCAGTGATTTGGGCCTGGAAAGCCTTCATTCGGCACTTGCATGCTGCGATGAATCTCCAGTTTTTATTTAACGTACGGCCGCTATTACTCGAGGTGAGAATCTCTGGTTAGTATATCTAACCTGAGACTGATTTTTACGTAAGTATCCCTTTTTTTCCCTGTACACTGACAGGTGTCTACTCGCCATTCAGGCAGATACTCGCCGTCTGGAATATACAAAATTATAGTTGATTTAATCATTTCGAGTGAACTACACCCTTCTGTCTTAGTGATTATAAATATATATAAACAGAGCCATTGAAGTAAGATTTTACTCAATTAAATCAATTCATCAGACTAGCAATATTCTCTTCTCCTAATAGAAGGTCTGGGAAGACACTAAGTTCGCTACGGCTTTGATAATATCAGCTGTGGCGTTTGATTTCTTAAATTCATATGAGGTTCCCTAGAATTGAAGCATCATTTTTCAATTCACATTTCTGTTAAGAGTAATTTGAGTGAAAGGTAGAAACATTTGAAACCCCTCAGTAGATACTCTGAATTGTGGTTGGACCATCATTGCAGAGTAAGAGGAGAAATCCTGTGACGTCAACCAATTCAGCAGAGAAATAAACAAGGTTAAATGACGGCGAAAAATAAATCGATGACCGTGTAATGAAGTCTGAATCATACCTTGGCATCATTCAAAATTTATCACCGCGCAAACCCCGTGGAAATAACAGACCAATGAAACGCCAGCTTGGTACACGTAGTGTCGGAGGATACTCTAGGCTATTCAACATGGAGACAATGAAAGTGTAGATGTTGATAAATATTTCGGAAGGCAGTGTGCAAATAATCATGGAGTACCTAGTTAAAGAAGGATCCAATCGATAATAGGGATCATTAACCTTAGACAGATAGCAATAGATTCACTGGATGTGTTGTAGAGCCGAAGTTATTATTAATAGAAGACAGTGGAGCATGAACCGTGTTGTGTTTTTCCCTGTTTCGGCTGCTCTAGTGAATAGTTGGATAAACTATAGGATAAAGTGGATATCCATAGTGAGAGAGCTCATTCATATGAGTAAAATAAGCCTAAGATGGAGGAAATCTGTGCGGAAATAAGGACTCCAGACACATTTTGGATTTTGCATTGGAGCACACTTTGCCAAAAACTTAAACTGTTTGCGTGAATGAAAAATACTTTGGCCTAGTTGTCATCTCGTATATTCGCAATTCCACTATATAAAGGGAAGGAACGGAAGGCGAAAACACACTCGCCGCTTAATTCAAACTACGGACACGGAGAACAGCATCTGTATTAACTCCTTTGCCATCTGCAGAAGTGTGAGCAGACTGTGTAACCATTAAAAAACTGTCTGTGATTGAGGGTAAGCGAGATATTAATTAAATATAAATATATGTAAATATATTATCAATGTATGCTTAGAGAAAATTGGTATGTGTAGAATCATTGTGCTATTTCTGGAGAAAAACCCGAAGTGTGTTGGTTTAGTTTAATTGTGTAATAAATAAGTAGAACGAATGGATTGAGCTAGTTGGTTGTGGAAAGCGTTTTAAAGATATTATGCTTGCTGGAAAGGACTATCCAAACTGGAAGACGGAATGATTGTAACAGAGTGATTTTCTGTATTATTTGATATATGACACAATGATTACCATAGGTATATATGAATTTAAAGAAGAAAATCCTGGACAGAACAGTAACAAGTGGGTTACTGAAATATTGGTGCTAGAACCTGAACGAATTGTGTTATTCATGACTTACTATGTCTCTTATGATTTACCACAGCTTGTCTGAACTGTCTCATTATACCTCCTGAGTGCGTAGGGAAACAATGAGCGATACTACGTAGATTGTATATTATATTTCAGGTTATATCCTGCCCTGAGTGTCGTACTAAATCTTTAGTGACCAAATCAGCTAATAGATGTGTTCAAGTTGTTCGGAGCCTGTGCCAGTTTCAACTGTGGTTGGTTAGTTAATTACCCCTAGCAGAGTCATAGTCTTAGGTTGGTCTGGAGAGGAGCACCATAGATAACTAGGATTACCATTACCATCTCACCTGCGCGATCTATGCAGCTTGACTCTACCTTTGACTTCGATACACCATTACTCTTTTCAGAGAATGGGGTATTTCTTCTAAGACCAGTCTCTTATCTGGCACTATCCTGGTATCTTGTAAGACCAGTCTCTTATCTGGCACTATCCTGGTATCATCTGATACACCTTTTTGTCCAGGATATTATCATCATCTTATTATCTTTACCTCACGCGACAGACCGACCGATCACTTCATGAGGAAAATAGATAAGGTTATATGAGAGCGAAGAGAAAAACCTGAGACGGGCCGACCGCTTAATGAGACAAATAGATAAGGTAATATAGGAGCAATGGGCAAGCTCTAAGACGAACCGACTACTTTATGAGAGAAATAGATATGGTTATAAAAGAGCGAAAGACTATAGTAAATAAATAAATCGATCTTATTTATCTTTCTGTACACTGTCATCTGTACATGTTATTTATGTCAATATTTTCATAAGCACGCTCCATCTCTCAAGGATGGCTTCACTGCAGACGACAGGGTTCAAAGAGCACCCATATCGTCAATTACTACGTCCTTCCACGCTCTGTTGTTGTTAATGCATTCACTGACTGCCTTGATTACTTTTCCAAGCCGCCTGCCCAAAACGTCGAGATGTCGCTCCATTAGAACGGGTGACAAGGGGTCAGAGCTCAATGACGTTCTCATGACATGACTAAGGCTGTCAGGGCCTTGGTATAGTTTGATGAGTTTAGCCAGAGTGGACAGTCGTATCAGACAGCACTGTCTTAATGGGGCCAGACTATACAAGATATCATACTTGACTTGACCAAACCTGCAGTAGGAGAAAAATGTAGGCGCATGTATTTATGATACTACATAACCAATGCACAGATATTTGATCACAACTATTACGACACCGAACAATGAAATAATTACAAACTTTTTTAAACGGGTGCTTACGTTGAGTAGAAGGTTTTAAATGGTATCGCAAGATTACTAATACTTATGACAAGAACCAGATAAGCGCAGGTTGAACAAGAGATGAAAAGAAGATTACAGGACACACATTGTGGAAACATGTATATAGCATTACAAGGCAGTCCTTATTCTGGAATCCACAGTGTAAGAGAGGTAAAGGGAGACCAAAGAACCCATGGAGAAGAGAACTGGAGACAGACACGAATGGGATGAAGAAGACATGGAAGAGTTATAGCTGATGGCACGTGACAGGACCCACTTTGTATTAGTTATTGAAGTCCTATACTCCTGGGTGATGATGATGATAGTAATGATGATGATTCTGATAACGATGATGATGGTGATTAGGACATATCTGCACTGTTGTAAAATCACTTAAGTGTACTAGCTACGTGTATTGACACTGCCAAAGCCACTGTCTGGAAATGTTTTCTTCACCATCTGCCAGTTATAGTTTCCAGCACTGATAATGGTCAATGATACCTGAAGGACTTTAAGATTAATTGGAAACGTTCTTTTTTAACAATCTTTCTACTTTTCATCGAAAGCTCATGATGTTTAAGTAACTGTTTAACTTCATCTTTGGGTGCTCTAAGACACAATTGTTGTTTGGTCCAGCTAGATGAATTATTCTTCCTTTGAGAGTATTGCTTCAGCAACATTGACACTACAAAAGAATTTGATAGACATTTTTTTTTTATTTTCAAGAAAAATTAACATTCCGTCTAAATGTAGTGGAGGCGAGAGTAAAAATGGTGGCGCATTTCCAAATTATCTCCATTATCCACAAACCATCGTTAGCAATAATTACCCCCTTTTTGTCACATGTTGAGCGTACAGCTGTTGCTTGCAGCTCATTTCAAACTTGCATTATGGTCTTCAACCCTGAAGCTGCTCCTGCTTCATCTTCTACTTTCATCACGAGAACTTCTGCCTCACGTCTCGTTTGATCCTTTACAGGTTTCCTTTAGGGGCATGACTGGTTTTTAGTTTTACAATTTAACAACGGTGTGACTTTTCAAACACCCTTTACATTCTACACAACCAAAAAAGAACTCTAAAATGATATTGAACTTGAGGTAAAAACAATGCATTTCAAGGTGTTGTTGTTGTCGATATCACATAGCTGGTGAGCATTTCAACACAAACATTATACTAATAAATGCCGAGACATTAAAATATTGTATACGGGACATAATAATTTTTAAAAAAAATAAACAGGGTTAAAAATGTTATAAACTCCATCTTCATCATCATCATCATCTTCCTTTTCGCGTCTTATGGAGGATGTAACCACCTCTGCAGAGCGTAGCCTTGGTCTAGATTTATGCATGACCTTTATATTCCTCAAGGACAATAGGCCTTCAACAAACTTCTGCCAAGACTTTCTGTCACGTGTCATCAGTTCAAGGTCGTTCCGTGTCTTCTCCATCCCCTTCATGTCTATCTTCAGTTCTCTTATCCATGTATTATTTGGTCTTCCTCTGCGTCTCTTGTCCTGAGGATTCCAGAACAAGAACTGCCTGATAAAGCTATCAATAGGTTTCCTCAATGTGTGTCATATCAATAGGTTTCCTCAATGTGTGTCCTATCAATAGGTTTCCTCAATGTGTGTCCTATCAATAGGTTTCCTCAATGTGTGTCCTATCAATAGGTTTCCTCAATGTGTGTCCTATCAATAGGTTTCCTCAATGTGTGTCCTATCAATAGGTTTCCTCAATGTGTGTCCTATCCATAGGTTTCCTCAATGTGTGTCCTATCCATAGGTTTCTTCAATGTGTGTCCTATCCATAGGTTTCCTCAATGTGTGTTCTATCCATAGGTTTCCTCAATGTGTGTTCTATCCATAGGTTTCCTCAATGTGTGTTCTATCCATAGGTTTCCTCAATGTGTGTTATATCCGTAGGTTTCCTCAATGTGTGTTCTATCCATAGGTTTCCTCAATGTGTGTTATATCCATAGGTTTCCTCAATGTGTGTCCTATCAATAGGTTTCCTCAATGTGTGTCCTATCAATAGATTTCTTCAATGTGTGTCCTGTCAATAGGTTTCCTCAATGTGTGTCCTGTCAATAGGTTTCCTCAATGTGTGTCCTATCAAAAGGTTTCCTCAATGTGTGTCCTATCAATAGGTTTCCTCAATGTGTGTCCTATCAATAGGTTTCCTCAATGTGTGTCCTATCAATAGGTTTCCTCAATGTGTGTCCTGTCAATAGGTTTCCTCAATGTGTGTCCTGTCAATAGGTTTCCTCAATGTGTGTCCTATCAAAAGGTTTCCTCAATGTGTGTCCTATCAATAGGTTTCCTCAATGTGTGTCCTATCAATAGGTTTCCTCAATGTGTGTCCTATCAATAGGTTTCCTCAATGTGTGTCCTATCAATAGGTTTCCTCAATGTGTGTCCTATCAATAGGTTTCCTCAATGTGTGTCCTATCCATCTCCAGCACCTTTTCATCATCTTCCACTGCGCGTGATTGGTTTTACGCTGAAATCATAATTACGTAAGTTTGCGACGTCAAAAAGAGTGCCATATAGATAACCAGTGCAATTTATGTTAGTTTTTGTTTGGCCATTCTTAAAGACAAGACGTTTAAACTTACCCTCTGCCATTGTCGAAGATAAGCGGGAAAGTCTCTGTTCCCAGACCGCGAAAAACTTCATAAGAATGTCTGTCCGTGTTTCCTGCGAGTAAGATATTTAAACAACATAAGCCAACCTCTGCTACGCTGTGATAAGCATCAACAAATGGCGTATGAACTGAATAAACATCTTAATAAACTCAACATGGTATTTTTATTGTTGACATGCTTCTTCTTCCTCGTTCGTCCTGAAAAGGACGTTGGTTGCGTTGTGCCCGTTTGCAGCGAAGCTGCGATATTTGCGCATTTCGGCCGAAACATCCGACTTCCGCACAGCATTTTTGGGACCGGGTTAGTCTTCCCTCTTCGAACCCTATTCACTCAGCCAGACTGCAGTGATGCAGCCTGTTTCCAGGACCACCACATGGAGGTGGCGTGGGGTCTTGGTCAGCTCTGGTTCGCTGACCCTGACGCAAACAGTCAAGCTATGGGTCGCTGACTGCATTGTCGAATGTTGCGTCTTTGGGTCCCTATTGTTGACATGCGACCTAATGGACATTGTGTCTAAGTTAAAAGAGTCGCACCTCACAAAACGAGACAAAATTCCTTTAAAAAAAACATGGACACCCCATTGGAACCTAAAATGTCAATGGAAAAAGCATAACAGTCGAATTTCAACAACCATGCCCGGTGGTGCAGGCGATCATGTATCTACATAACTTCCAGTATCTACACTTGTTTATCCATTCTGTTTATAGCCTATTTCCATGCTAAGGTGTCATACGTTCATGTATGTTCTCTCTTTGTAGCTATCTATCTCATTTTCCATCAATCTTTTCTGTTGCCACAATATATTACAACAGGTTGCTTCCTCTCATACATTGCCCAAAGAAAGTGGATCGATTGCTTTAAGTAAGTAAATAACTTCCATTGCGTTCTTGCTTCTTTTAGAACATCTTAATTGCTCTATTTAGCTGACAATGGTATCTGTAACATGTTTCTGTAAATCTACATCTATATGGCTTTTTTTCGTCTAGGCTTTTCCCGTTTGTTTACAAATTGTCAATAATTGACTTCCGTATGTTCGGATTAGCTATATACAACGCTTCTTTTGTACTCCCACTGACAAAGAGCTGTTGCACAAGATACTTTTTATTTTATGGAACGCTGCTTTTTTCCTGAGCTTTTCTGGTATTCACCTCTAATATGTATTGTTTATCCGATGTTATTAACCTGCCCGGATATTTAAATTTATTGCATTGGCTTGTTTCTAAACATTTACATTTATGTTGGAAGTGCATTCTAGAGAAGTAATTTCCTTATAATGAACAATCCTTTATTGTTACGTTGTTACCACTGTTGGCTCCTAAGTTTTGCAGCCTCTTTCGTTGACTACGTTTTTTTTTTCTTATGCTATTAAAGAATTCCCCAGAAGTACAAGGATAGACGAAGACGCAGAGGAAGTAACAAGTGACAGCGGTCCGAAGGGTAACGAAAGAAAGAGAGAAGAACGAACACCTAGAGCTTATACTTACTACTGCAAGAGCTAACCCTTCCAACTCCTACAATGGCGACACTTACATAAGGGAAACAATTTAAAGCAGGAAGAAGGAAACAAAATAGCGAAGAGTTGAAAACGCCTAGAACCCAGATAGAGTCGACACTGTAAGCACTGCGTAGAACTCGGCAGCCCATATTACGGTCGTAGATCATCGCAGGACCGGCACTCACAAGTGCCAAAAACGGCCAGCACCTGCACGTACTCATTCCTTATACTCAAGAATTCTACGTCGCTCGAAATCTTCCATTCCTTACATCACCTTACCCTTGTGTAGTAAATTCTGTGAGATAATCGCTTATTTCAGTAAGATTTTAGTCTTATGATGAATAAATACCCCAGCCCTCAGGTGTCTGACTGGTTTCATCTTCAACGCCAGTAGGGCGATGCCTTTTGTGCAGTGGGAATGCTAAGAAAATGAACCGCCGTAAAAATCAAACACGCTTTAGTTTCGGTTTCGAAAACGTACAAATAAACATTTTAACATCTCGCCGATCTGCTGCACGAAACGGGGGAAAAGCTTGTAATTAACGACTTGCAAGAACTGTGAGACCAAACTGTCGTTTGAATTAACGTAATATGTTAACTTCAACACTAACATTTGTAGTAATTCGGACAGTTCTCAGTAGTAAGAAAGAGACGATTGTAATAATTAACGCAAAACACTACCAAAGTTTTGAAAAACCCCTCTTCGCTCTGCACGCGGTCTCTTTAATATATACACGCTGTGGGCAAAGCCAGCAGTGGCAAACACACAGACAATTTTTCATTTCCTCCTAGTGGTAATATTCTGACGTCACTCAAATCAGTTGGTTTATTTGAATAGTGAGGAAAATGTTAGAGACTGGGGGGGGGGGGGGGGGGGGGGGAGAAAGATGATCGACTTGTGTAAAAATTTATATTTGACGATTGACAGTGACAAAATTGAAAATCTAAACCATACTGAAACTGACCATAAAAATCATATGGTAGTATAGCTTAGAGTCCCCTGAGCAAAAATATGTTTTAAAAAATATGGTAGTCCAAGTATTAGCCAAGTTATTGAGAAAATACTAAATGTCTACGAACGCTTGACCGGACAGACTGTTGTTCTTGCTCGTTACACATAACGTTAGTGGGGACGCTTGTTTAAAAAAAAAAAAAAGAGGCATTGTAGAAATTCAAATTCTATTAGTTGGTATAAGAGTATAGGAGTAAAAGGGGAGAGATAGGAAAAATGTTAACTAAAACTAAACATCTTTTTCTATTGGACATAACTAACGCAGACTGACCAATGGACTACGAGGCACAAAGTTTGTTTGGAATTGTTTTGTTTTTTTTTCAAACTAAATTCAAAAAGATGTAGTTGTGCCTGCTTTCATTGGTCGGCTCTAATAGATATTGGCAAGAGGCATAGTGGTCTCGTGGCCATTTGACTAGAAAATTGTATTCAAACAACTACGTTGAGATCAGATGTGATAACTTGTAAAATTAAATACTAATTCACTATCTGGACAAGGCAGAGCAAAACTGAGGCCATATTCTTTGCCAGTCAACGTTATTTGTGACATATTTCTTTGAACTAGTGGTAAGAATGCTTTATGTATTTACATGCTTGATCAAAACTGAAAAAGTCAGATACAGCTGTGGAAAAGTGAAGGACATGCCGGAAGCAAACATTATTGAGTCCTCACATTGAACTGTATTTGACTGTTGCATATAATTATGATTGTGTATTAATATTTTGTATTGGAAATGTTAGAAAAGCCTCTGTGTTCTATGAACACTTTTCAACATGCCTAGAGCGTTTATAAGTTAGAAAAGAAAAGAAAAAAAAATCATATAAAAGGAGATGTGGTTACTCCACGTTATTTCATTGAAGCAAACTATGTAAAAGTACAGGGGCGTATCTGCCATAGGGGCCTGTGGTGTGGTCACAGAAGGGTGTGAGTCATAAATTAGGGGCTGATGCACATGAATGCACAAGAGGCTGACCCCATACTGTCATGTATATATAGGGATAAGAAGTTGTGATCAGGTTGAAAAGGCCAGGGTGTCTTTTTATTGCAGAGTTTTTATTTCCTGTTACCATCCGGTGACAGGAAACCTGGTGAGTGGGTGTAAAGTCTCCATTATAAAGTTTAAACTGTCAGCTGATAGCCTGAAGGAGCTTACGTGTGTTTGCACTGACATATATTCGACCTACCAAGAATCCCAGGTGACAAGTTATCAGCTGGGACCTCTGACATTTCATCCTAAGAAACTAGTTCCTATCAAAATAACGTTGAATTATATGGGGCTTGATGAAAACAACAGCTCCTCATAACAAATGACAATCACTAGCTGTGATTGAGCAATAATGTGCGGAAATAATGCAGTTTGCATTCTATCGTAGGCTGTGCGTACTTTTTTGTTTGATGCACCTAAACGCACTGTATTTGAAATGTACGCGCGTTGGTTATTATATGACGTGTCTGAGTACGTCATTAGGTGACGGCTGGGAATCAAAATGAGGCTATACCCGAGAGACGACGTATGTCATTCATGTGAGGAAATTGAGGAAACTGTTCCTGCAAATTTAGAGGATATATTGTTCTTGCAAGGTATTCACAAAAGAAGCTCAAATCGAAATCGAAATTAGAAAGTGATAATTAAGGTAAATATATGGAATTGGAGATAAGAAGACTAAGGCTGTCAAGGGAACAGCAGGACAAAAATTAAACATTGGCCATTGAAACGGAAAGAATGGCTGTATAATGGAATGATTATGGCTGGGAGAAGGTGAGGACAAAGAATTAGCTGAACGATTTAGGGTTTGCAAAAGAGAAATTAAATTTGCAAATGGTATCAAAGACAAGCATTGCTATTTTTAAAAAGCTGAATGGTTCTAGACACGAAAGGAGGAATTCCCTCCAACCTCCCAAAACAGATTAATACCTTTTGATAACTCATATATGTGTGTGTGTGTTTGTGTACACATCTGCACATACAGTTAAGTTCACCTAATTCAAACCCGAAGGTGCATTATCAAACGTTTCTAATTATTACATTAACATATATTCTAAATATTGTCACAAACGAAACTTTGTTCTGTGCCAGTTATTTTTGTTCGGCCAACACCACCCATTGAACAATGTATCATGATGAATGTAATTTATGGGATGATTAACATCATGATGTTTGTTATTATTTAAGTTTTCGTGGCAAGAGCAGTCATGATTTGTAATCGTATAAGTAAACTTAGTGAAACATTGTAATGGTTAATAAAAACGAGGTAAATCGGAAAACGCAGGGTACTGTATTTTTCATCCAGACTCTTTGCTTTGTAAACTCGGTCATGATTGGTTTTAATAACTTTTGAACTGCAAACATTTTAAGAAATAGTAATTTACAGTACACGTAATAAATCTGAGTAGAACCTGAGTGAGTTATATTGCTCGTTAGGGGAAAGAGTTTTACATAAGTTCATAAGAAGACCCATAATTATCAATACGACTGAACGAGATTAAAGTTGTCGTTTCACGTTTTCCTCGTGTCGACGTTGATTACTGAAAGTAACGGATTAACGACTCTTTGAATAAAAAGATTACAAACGAATGAAAAGTGGATTTTCCGAATTTCTTATTATAAGCTTTGTAATTGTGGCAGCCTACTCTTGCATTGTTTTAAGTATGTCACTGCCTTCTTTCCTACCCAGGTTCATTACTTCAAAGGTGAACGACGAAACGTATAAACTGACAGAGTGTCACACCACACATGTATCCATGTAACTCTGTATGAAGATGGCTAAGTCTATCATGGCCCAGTTTGTGTGTTGTACTTTGTCTTGATGAATGACTGATGTCAATGCTGCCTGAGGTTGGTCTCGGCACCACAATTCTATACGTGTGTGGTTGCCTCATGCGTTGGTGATTGACTTCTCCGTATGTTGGCCGTTTAGTGATGTCGTCCGTGACCCCTCCAACAATCTGGGTCCATCCGACTCTCCTCTCTTGAACACTATTAGCTTCCATACACCCATGTAATTCAGAATTTCTTTGTCTTATGCATATTGTCCCTTTGAGGACAGTACAGGTATATTATTGGAATGCGCTCAGGTTATTTAGATAGTTATACCGGACTGACTCCGGGGAAAGTAACTTTTCCTGATTATCGTGGCCGCTATCTTAGTACACTTATCCGCCATCGAATTGTCATAACTAGTTTACCCTACGTACCCTTCCTTCAGAATAAAGCTTCACCGCTCCTTTCTCCTTGTACTATTGTCGGAACTCGTCAGCCTATCTATCTATGGAGGCTTATGTCTACTAAACCCGGACTCGGGATATCTAAGAGACAATACATAATCTCCTTTAACTAGTGGTCGCCTTTAATATGGCTGCCGTGCTTCTGTTCCGACGTCTCTCACGCTTCTGCCTGGTGTTGAGAAAAACGTGCCTAACCTCTTTCTGTTTTGACCCTTTCTATGCGCATCATTTCCGTGCATCCCTTTTTTCTACCCCGTCTATACCAACTCATGTTATACTTCTCATACTTCTTTCCCTTACCGCCACATAATTAATTCAAACTATAATCAAATAGAGCTAAAGCAGGATCTCGTTCATAATTTCAAGAGATATATTTAGATATATAGAGCCAATAATTATAAAAGAATTTCGTTGGATTACACCAACTGTGGGCTTGAACGGGCAATAACCATTGCTTAAATCTTCATAAAAGGCGGCGGACCGAAATAAGTTAACAATTTGCTCAGCCAATGCAACATTGTTCTGGACTTCTAAATATCTTATGAAAACTCCCTTCAGAGAGAAGCGTCTTTACCCTTCTATCTACAACTCTGCCATGAGTAATCTTGTGCGAAGATAGACACCTTTGACGACCCATTTTAGACACTCTTGAGTTTACGCACTGTTGGAGCACTACTGCAAGCAGGGGAGGCAATCCGTGACAGATGATGACGGTATGATAATGATATAATCCCTTTAGCTGTGAGCAGGTAGCTCTTGACAGCCCATTGCCTCTCTGACAAATTTACAAGTCTTCCTCGGTTATCGTGATGATGTGTAGAAAGTATTGCGGATGGTTTGGTACGATGGGAGTAGCTGGTGTCGCAGGTCAGTTAGTCTTGGGCACTGTAACAGCAGGTGTTCAACTGATTCCTCATGGTGGTGGCAGTGCCTACAGTTCAGTTCACGTAGTGGGTCTATTCTACTTAAATGTTTATTGACGGGGGAATGGCCTGTTCTCAGCTGGAAGATTAGAATCGGATATACCATCACTGCAGATGGGTTGGCAAAGCTGACTGAAGAATGATATTTAAGCTGACCCAGATGTATATACTATGCTTCTGGCAAGACTTGACGATCCTGGGATACTGATACACTGGACTGCCTCCCTTCGAGGATACTGAAAAATGCATCCATACCCCCCTGAAATCATATACATGGAATGAAATAATTAATTAATTCTGTTCAACTGTGACAAAATGGTGCGATCATCCTCGATCTTTGTTTCACTCCGGCAGTATCGGTACATTTGTGGTACTGATTTTATTGTGTGCTTTCAATTGTCGCACTTTCTTTCTTTTTTTTTCTGTTATGTGTAGCAGATATTATGTATTTTCCTTCCTACACCCTTCTCAGGGATAAGTAGACATGTCTGGTTGTTATTCATTTCTCCCTGTGTTGCAAGGAATGGCAGCGTCCTATCCATGTTGGCTATCGTCGGCGCAGCGATATCAGTATACAGATTCACACGTAAATCGCATCAGCGCAGTGCTTTATCACTGATAAAACGCGGGTACGCGCATCGCCAACGCTTGGAATATGGGGAGACAACTGATGGACAGACACAGATAATAGATTACTTTCTGATAAAGTAATGTTTGTTACATTGGGAACACGTTGTTATATGAGGTTATCGACATGTTCGTAAGTTTGTACCCAAGGGCAAGCGGATGATTACAACCCATTTTCAGAAAAGTAATGTTTGAAATTTTGCATTAGCTGAGTCATGCAACATATTCAAATAAGATTGGCTAATCCTGTGAGGCACGCATAACAAATGCGTGGGAAGGCAGTGAATATAATCTGACCATTGTTTCAAGCTATTTCACTTGAGAAATCGCTCGCCAAGATACCAGACCTTGCTAGACTGAAGCATTAGAATTCAGAATTCCTTCTTAACATACTGGACACCATTTATTTGAGAATTTTGGACGTACTTTCATAGCACAGGAAATCTCTCTCATATTAAATAAGGAAACCGGGACTGGGAAAACTAAAGGACCGCACAGGAAGTCAGAGGGGAACTTATTAAATTAACGACACCCCAGACGCGTGTAAGAGGTCGATTCAAGTCTCTTTTATTCATCTGAACAAAAAGTCTGTGAGCCAGGATTGGCGTAAGTTGTGAATTACATTTCTTATTTTATTACTAACATGTGAACTAACATATATATATGTATATATTACTATGTGAATTCTAATATGTGAAACTCGCTAGTGGATGTCAAAATCATTTGAGCAGTGTGAAAAGAACCAACCCATGAGAAGGAGCAGAACCGTCATTGTCAGCTACGTTCAGATCTATGCTGCCACTTGAACTTCTTGTAACATCTCACAATCCATAACGACCGTGATGAGAACTTTTCTTGATCCATAACTATTCAAATTATTTTTCAACTGTTAAAGTGATTATTAAATTTTGTTATTTGTAATTATACAAATTTAACTTCGATTTAATAATTTTAAAGTTACTGAATGTTTGTCTCAGTCAAATTACTACACACACTCTAAACACAGCTATACTAGAATAATAGAATTCCACTGAGTAAATCTGGGGTGGGGGCTTGAACGAGCTGAAATTAATAAGTGCTTAAATCCTTCACAAAAGTGTCGGCAGAATTACAGAAAACATACTCAGCCAAAGCAGTATTGTTCTCGCTTATTCTGAATAACTTGTGAAGACTCCCTGGAGATAGAAACGTTTTGTTTCTTCTATTTACATCTCTGCCAAGAGTAATCTTGTGCGAAGGTAGACATCTTCGAAGCCCATATTAGATACACTTGAGTTTTGGCCACTGTTGGACCTCTACTGCAAAGCAGGTTAGGCAATACCGTCACATCAGCATAAAGTCACCTATATTTTAAATGAACTTTTTAAACATTCTAACACCTAACCGGTCTGGTTGTTGCTGTTTTCATTTTTCCTGTGGTTCTCGGCGGGAAATATATATATGTCACAGAACGCCTAAGTGTGTTACGATTAAACTTTTAAATCTCATATATTATCAAGGTGTAGTATTTCTTCGTTTGCGCTGGGAAGTGCTATGGCGAGCTTAGGTGCCTTCCAAACAATACGTCTGAATTATATTTCCAACTGAAGTATGACTATTTTTTCAATCATGTGCCTTTAGGTTTCAACAGAAAGTACGAAACATGAAAAATGGCTTTGGGCGGTATTGAACTAAATTACTAAAACTTTGCGCTACTACTACTTAGTTGTTTATTTACCCTGGGGTAAATCGGCTTAACAGTTTAATTTATCTGTCATTTTATAAGTGTTTGTGTGTGATTTTTTTTTTTGTTCATTGTAGTTTCCAAGTGTCGGATTGTGTTGATGGGGATACTTGTGACGTGAAAATATGATATTACCATCCTCCTTGCAGAGATCCGATGATTTAAAAGAGAGAGAGAGAGAGAGAGAGAGAGAGAGAGAGAGAGAGAGAGGGAGACACACAGAGAGAGAGAGGGAGAGTTTTCATGGGGCAATTGTCTTGTTGGGAAATTTTAAAAGCCTCATCTTTTCAACGTTTTCCCGTCCCCGGTGGAAAGAAATCAATGACAACTATACAAACATCAGATGATAGACCTGAAATTAAAGCACGAATGCTTAAGCTTAAATTGACTTTTCTCATTTCAAAATAAATGTGGACTGCCTCGTGCTACTTTTTACTAAATTTAGATAAGTTCACCATTGTTAAAGTGACAGGTCGAACAGTGAGCACTGAAGTTTCAAATACACAAACGCATCGACAGATTATATAATGGTAACTAGAGCTTGGGTGGGATTAATACAAGTTAATATTTATATTTACATTTTCCCTGCTCTTGAAGAGTTCTCACGTGCACAGTTGGTGTGCATATTTAACAGTAAAAATGTTTTCATCGCTAGGTACAATTTTGTCATTTATTCCTTGTGTAAAAGATAGACAGACAAACTGAGACAGAGTTACAGACAGACATTAAAAAAAGAAAGAAAGAATGATTAAAAAAAGGAAAGAAAGAAAGAAATACAGAGACAGATATAAAGACAGACAGATAGATAGAGAGAAAGAAAGAAAGAAAGAACTTCAACTAACATGTTTCCTCGAACATATCAAACGCGTCTATCGTTTTCTCATATTGATGATATGTGTGCAGCATATAGAAAGTCATTTATATCGTAACCTGCAATTCGTGTTCCGTGTTAATCTTTGATTAGCATTATGATGTGTCCGGTGACAATAAAAATCAGAGGAAAGAACACATCCCTGCCAGACTCCTTGTTTTATTATTTGGAATTTGAGACAAAGGGATGTTACTCAAAAATTACTAGCGCCACATCAGTAGCCTATGATTTACACTATTTGGGTGAAGAAAACATTTACAGAGTTGTTGTAGTAGTAGTAGTAGTAGTAGTAGTAGTAGTAGTAGTAGTAGTAGTAGTAGTAGTAGTAGTAGTAGTAGTAGTAGTAGTAGTAGTAGTAGCAGCAGCAGCAGCATTAGTAGTAGTAATAGCCACTTCAGTCATAACTGACTAAGGGAATGCGCCCCTGAGGTGACAGCCCTCAGCTGCTTATTTTCATGGTGTTTCTTTCGACGTTGTCTTCTCTCTTCTGCTTCTATTTATCCAGTCTGCGGTGCCGCCACTTGATGCGATCGGCAGCTTCATCCTTCCAGATTTCTTGATTTGTGTCCAGCGCTTTCATGTCTCTCTTTCACACATCTTTGAACCTCAGCTGCGGTCGCCCAACTGTTCTTTTGCCATCTGCCAGTTGTCTGTAGAAAATATCTGTAAGTATGCGTCCATCTTCTATGCGCCGGACATGGCCAAGCCAGCGTAGTCTGCGCTGTCTAAGATGTGTATATATGCTTTGAAGGTCAGCACGCGACAACACATCGACATTTGTCACTTTGTCCCTCCACGAAATACCAGGATGTGGCGTAGACACCGTAGATGGAAGATAATGAACATTCTTTCTTGCTTAGCATTTGTTGTCCATGTCTGGCCGTCAAATAGATGCGTGCTGGTGACTTGGGCATTATATACCGCAGCTCTCGTCTTCATTATGAGTTTGGACTTTCCCCCAAATACGCGTTGTGAGGGGGCAAAGATGGCTGCAGCTTTGCCAATGCGGCGGTCAATTTATGTGTCCAGAGAGAGTTTGACGTTGATTGTAGACCTCAGGCATGTAAAGTAGTGCACCACTGCCAACTTATAGTTATCGATAGTGATAACTGGTGCAACATCCACATCCTGGCCCAGCAGATTTGTTTTCTTTAGACTTACTATCAGGTTAAAGTCCTAGGAGAAGCAATTCATCAAGCTCTGAAGCTCCTGTTGACATTGAGTAACGATTGCAGCGTCATCGGCGAACAACGAGTCTCTTATAGTGACCTTTCTGATTTTTTTTTTCCTTGCCTTCAGCCAAGAAGACCAAAGTATTGACAACAGACAAAGTAAAGACCAAACCAGAAATTGAAATTGATAACGTGTTAATGAAAGTGTTAATGAATTCGAATACTTAGGATCAATCATCTGGCGACTGTGCAGTAGAAATTAAAAGAAGACTTGCAATTGCTTCACATAAACTAATACAGATGAAAAACCTATGGCAAGGCACAAGCAAAGAAACAAAGTTACAACTGATCAGAGCATGTATATTCCCAGTAGCAACATACGGCTGCGAGACTTGGACACTCAATAAAACAGTTGCAAAAAAGATTACATAATTCGAAATGAAATGCTACAGAAGGATGTTGAGAATACCCTGGACAGAAAAAAAGACCAACAGAGAAGTACTGCACTCACTAAACGTACAGGAACATTGGCTCCTAAATACCATCGCAATAAGGAAGCTCAAATTTTTCGGTCATATAAAAAGACATAATAGTCTGGAAAAAAACAGTGATGGAAGGCATGGTCCCTGGAAAAAGGGGAAGGGGTCGACCTAGACGACGGTGGACCCAGGACATCACAGAGAGTCTGAACTTGCCTTTGGCTGATGCAGGTCGACTTGCCCAGAATCGTGATGCGTTCAGAGCAGCTGTAATGGAGACAACGTTCTGGAAAGAATACGTCACATGATGATGATGCCTTCAGCCTTGCGAAGTTAAACAGTCGGCCTTCTGACCTAATATGAAGCTATAATCCTTCAGTTGCATCTCCGAATGCATGTTTCAAGAGCAAGGCAAAAAAGATCACGAAGAGGGTCGGAACTAACACTACTAAGAAGAGAGATGTTTCTGTAGTTATTGCAGTCACTTCTGTCTCCTTTATTTTTATATAGTATTACAATCTTGGCATCTCGTATGTTTTGAGGAATAGTTGCCTATTTCCAGCACTGACACAGCACCATGTGGAGCGGGTGCAATAGCGTGCTCTTACAGCATCTGATTAAATATGGAGGAATCCCATCAGTGCCTGGTGCTTTGCAAGAGGCTAAGCTATCAATGGCCTTGCTGAATTTTTCCAATGTTGGTTCAGCATCCAGCTTCTCCATTGTTGGCAGGCATTTGACAGCGTCAAGGTCTGCAGGAGCGACGGTATTTTCTCTAGCGTAGAGCTCAGAGTAGTGCTCGACACTGTCACGGAATGGCCTCCCCTGCTTTGCAGTAGTTGTCCAACAGTGGCCAAAACTCAAGCGTATCTAATGGAGGCATTTAAAGGTGTCTACCTTCGTACAAGATTACTCTTGGCAGAGTTGTAGATCGAAGGATAATGATGCTTCTATCTCAAGGGAGTTTTCATAAGATATTTCCGAACTCAAGAACAATGTTGCATTGGCAGGGCAATTATTTACTTATATCGGTCCGCCGCCTTTTATGAAGAATTAAGCAATTATTAATTTCAACACGTTCAAGCCCCCACACTGATTTACTCAGTGGAATTATTATTATTATGGTATAGCTCTGTTTAGAGTGTATTTAGTAAATTTACCGAGACAAACATGCAGTACGTCCAAACTGATTAAATCGACGTTAAATTTGTATAATTACAAATAACAGATTTAATAGTCATTTAGGTTTTAACAAGGTTTTAAAAAAATGAATAATTATTTATAAAAAATAAAGTTTATCATCACTGTTGGGATGGAAGGTTAGTTTTTAAAGGAGGTCACTTGGCAGCTTTTCTGGGTTACTTAGCTGTCAGTGACGGGCCTGCTCCTTATGATGGTTTGGTTCTTGGTAGACTGATCACGCTCGTCGCTAGTCCCGGTTGAAGGGCGCAGCACGTTCCCAGAAGTGTCAGAGAGTGTCTACGAAGTTGGTCCCTCGTCTTAAAAGATCTGGCCACATTTCCCTTCTTGTTGCAGAGATAGTACCTTCAACTGGTACCACATACTAGTATGGTAAAAGAATATAAACAAAATGCTCTCGTGAGTATTGCGTTTCCCGACACATGCTTTTGTGTCTTCCTATTCCACCATCCTATCTACCTCAGAATTTACCCTCGATGAGAATTAAGCTTAATCCCTCGAGACAAAAGTTTCTTCACATTTAAACTGAATAGCTTTATATTTACTTTACATTCAAATGAAAAGGTTAATAGTATAGATAGAACATGTTTTCATTTACATCTACATTGATTGAAAAGCTTTGAAACTTTCATTAATTTTAAAGTGTATATGTTTAAATAGACATTTACACTGATTTGAAAATGAAATATTATAATTAGAATGTACTTCATTTCATTCATCTTTCCCTCCCTGCTCCATATGGAACTTGGGACTATCTATGCTATTTAAGTTCTCTTTAAGAAACTTGCAATAAAGCAGTCACCAGCCCTAGCAGTTGTGGTTCAAGAATTCATCATTCTATATGATGAGTTTGCCAGCCTCAAATTTCACATATCACAATATTCACGTGGAAATATACATATATATTAGTTCACATGTTAGTATTGAAAATTATAAAATTTAAAACGCACAACTTATGCCAATCTTGACTTACGCCAAACAGAGTGTTTGCTCAGATGAATAAAGGCACTTGACTAGGCCTCTTACACGTGTTCTTGTGGGGGGAAGAGAGAGGTGTAGCGATTTGCCTTCAAGTTGTAGCATTAGTACTTGAGTTATATGTTGAAGGTGTACTTCGGAGAGGTCCCTTCTTTAACAAATATATTTCTGTAGTTAATTGATAAGGCATCCACATATGCTGGTAACAGTTTTACATTCAGCTTTCTTGCACAAACCTGATCTTCAACAATAAAGAAGCTGCGAAGGCCAGGTTGGACGTTAAGACGACATAAGTTTAATCATGGTACAAGCTCCAGTAAATTCATCCTATATATATATATATATATATATATATATATATATATATATATATATATATATATATATATATATATATATATATATATATATATATATATATATATATATATATATATGACGATGGCATAACCTAGCCAGTCTAGGGCGTCGCTATTCAGTCTGCTAATGACAACATGTCCTCGACATTTTGTTGCAGAATTTATTTTAAAATAGCCAACTCACGTACATCAGAATACAGCATACACGTCTCTCAATATAAGACTTTAGCATCGACCCAACGAAGCATGTGGGCGATCTAAATGTTGAAACACTTTAGGACTCTGTAGAATTAACACATTCTAGGAGAAGGACAAATATGCGTCCGTCCACATTTAAGAACACACAGAAAAGGCCTCGAAGGCTCCTTGACTTTTGCCAAGCTGAGACCGGTTTCACTTCTGCCAAACCTGCAAGTAAGTCAATGACGTACTTCCGGGTAACCCGTGGATACAGTACATCAACAACATGGTATCTTCAATCGATACTTATATGATAAAGACCGATATGTTTGTGGTGGGTTTAGATGTTATGAATGTTGGTGTTGTATTTAAGTTGTAACTGAGTGAGGTCAAGCTGTGAAGGCCCCTGAGTCTAATAATTGATGGGGTGTGTTCTCAGGTGACTTTTCTGCTACCACCCTAAGATCTCACTCAGAGGTATATTTTACACTTAGAATAAATGATGACTACGTCTAAATGTCTAGGGTAATGTACGTGTGGTGTGATGGTAACCCAATACACAAACACACAGATATTAAATTCTATGATCAACTCAACTAACACAGTGTTTTAAATTTGGTATTTAACAAATCATTTTACAATTTATTTAGTCCTGAACCTAATATTATTTTGGTCAGGACTATCAAAATCAAATGAAATCAAATTATATATATATATATATATATATATATATATATATATATATATATATATATATATATATATATATATATATATATATATATATATATATATATATATATATATATATATATATATATATATACATATATATATATATATATATATATATATATATATATATATATATATATATATATATATATATATATATATATATATATATATATATATATATATATATATATATATATATATATATATATATATATATATATATATATATATATATATATATGAAAGTTCAATTAAACAAAAGGGACAATCTGTCCAAACACATAATTTAAAATCTAAGAATAGTGTTACTATATCTCTACTACTGTTTAACTGATACTAGATGGCGGGTTGGGGTTTGTACATCATCCCCTGTCTTTATTCACAAATATTCTATTCACTTTATTGGGTGGAAATGGATTTTTTAAAATACAGTTATATTATTATATGGTAGATAGTTGATGAATCGTTCCGTGCCAGGTCTTATGCACTTATCTGGCACGTGAAGCTAAATGATAGTTGTCTTTCCAGCCAACGGCCACTGTCTCAATCTTCCTGGGGCAATCTTGGTAGAGAGCTTGTACCAAGACTACAGTTCCAGTGGTAGAGAGCTTGTACCACTGCAGCAACCTCCACTTTCACACTGTTTATTATATTCAGGAAGCTGGCACTAGCATAGTGCCAGTAAAAAAACCCTGCAACATGAAGATTATGGTTTGTCTTAACATAATATCTAATCCACCAACTTCACAATTAATAATGCATTCAAAATAAAAGAACAGGGTCAGATCTCTCTGACCAACCCAGCTCATCCAATCTAGATTGATGGAACAACTTGTACCAGTTTTCCCATTCCTCTCCTCTAATGGCTACAACACCTCTGCCATTATCATTGATCTTTTTCCATAAAATGAGGTGGGTGATATGATCTATTGCTGACAAACTATGTAATCTTTTGGTTCTACACCTCTGGTAGTTTGTTAATATGGTGGATCAACATCTAGGCCCTGCATAAGTCTGCTAGGGACCTATGTACTTACAGTCGTAAAATATTTTTCATATGGCAGTATCTCACACTCAAATTTTTAAATAAAATATTAATAATTTCGTTCTTACCACCAATTCAATGAAATATAGACAGGTACGATGATTTGGCACAAATTTAGCTGTGCCGCTGCTAGACTATGACTGCTTTTCTTTAGTTATGTCTTCATTATATGATGAAGCAAGTCAAACTTCTGGTCTATCAATCGACCTGTTTAAGGGAACGTTTTTCTTCAAATGGCGCCCAGCCTTCCATTTTTTTTCTCAATATCCCCTACTCTGGCCAATAGAAATCGGCGTCTATTAATTCAAAGTAAAAAAAAAACCCACTGCAAAAATACTGTGTTTTTCGGTACGTTGGTTAGTCTGCCTTAGGCTTTACTTTGCAAAAATATATTTAGTTTCGGGCCAACCAATAACCTCTCTCCCTCTTTCTAACTACACCCAATCAAATTACATGTACCCTCTTCTTCCTCATTTCAAAAATGCGTTCAAAAAATGTTATGGCTAAAATAAGCAGGCATGAGTGTTCGTCAGTCTGTCCTAGAATATATAGTATTATTGCAATATCTTGGTTATTAGTTGGACTATTTTGTGATTTAAAATATATTATTGATCAGGAGACCCTATTCCCCAAAACTATCTAAGTTTTATGGCCCTAAGTATTATAGTTCGTATTTCCATATTTTTTCCATGTTAGTCGTCAATATTATTCAAATCTAGAAATCCGCCATCTTTTTCCCCCCTCTCTCTCTCTATCGTTTTATTCAAACTAAAACGACAATGTCTGTGTTTCGTCAAAAAAATTACGCTACTGTACAGGAAATTAGGGCTGTGTGTGTGGTTATACATTTCCACTGCGTGAATATAAGGCGATGCAAGTATTGGCCTTGCGTCGTATTTTCCAATCTGCCAAAAGCAATCTCGCGCGTTCGTTACAATTATTGATTCCAAACAACGCGTGCTGATGGTAGCATTCTGTCGCTCCTTTCCCCTCCTTCGTGTCTCTCACTCCGTCTAGAACAAAAATTACGCCTCGATTTGTTTCAAACATGTAATATTTATTTTCCCCTACAGTAAGGCCTATTGAAAGCGATATGTTTGCAGGCGGGGCGAAGAAGCTAATCGCAACCCAATATTTTATTTCTACCTTATTTTGACTTTATACTCTATAATGGTGTATCTAATTTATCGATTCTATTGAGGATATCACTACAATGTTATGAGTTTTAATCATAACAGGGGATCGTTATTTTAACACTGGATTCCCTCTATTACTCCGTGTTTTCAGTGTCCTCAGATCCCAGTTTCTTATTAAATGATAGAGATGTCCTGGGCTGTTTAAGTCCTTCAAAATACTCCACCAAAAGTCCGGTCTGAAAAATGGAATTCTGAATTCTAACTTCTGGCCGTCTGGTTTTGTCTTGGCAAGCGATCTTCTTACTTACTTACTTAGTCGTTCCCCTTCTACCGTGAGGTGTAGAGGTTTGGAAGAGAGAGCGCCAGACTATCCTATCGGCTGTCTTCCTCCTGGCCTGGTTCCATTCTAGTCCTCGATCCTTCAAAGATTGTCTAATGTTGTCCTCCCAGCGGACTCTGGGTCGTCTTCGGGGTCTGGATCCTTGGCTCTTTGTTTCCCATTCTTGTCGTGGTATCCAATCTTCTCCCATTCTGCAGACATGGCCAAACCATCTTAATTGGGACTGTTCTACTTGGGTCTGCAGGGGGTAGGATTTAAGGTCTTGACGTATCGTCTGGTTGCGTACCATGTCTCTTCTTGTTACTTCAACCACCTTCCTCAGATACCTCATTTCTGAGGTTTGGATCTGGCTTTTATGGGTTGTAGTCATTGCCCATGACTCGCATCCGTATGTCAAGACTGGGACATAGGTGGAGCGGTATACAGCCATCTTCGTTTTCTTATCAACCTCTCTCTTGCTGAGGAATCCTCGATTTGTGGCCTGAAAAAGTCTCCCAGCTGCCTCTTCCGACTACAAGCGATCTTCACAGTGTCTTAAAACTGCAAAAAGGTCAGGTTATATGGCCCTTCCTCCCCTGCATTTGTTTTGTTACAATGCTAAGAAAGCTCCAATCGTTTCAAACATGTGTGTTGTGTGTGATAATTTCAAAATTATTTCTGCCTGAAATAATATGCGTGATGCAAAAGGTCACGTCTCCCATATATGGAATGAAAACATGCGATCCTCTCTCGGCCATGTTTACAAATAACTTATTATTAAATTAATATAAAGAATGTCTGTGTAACAAGGTGTGCCGGAAACGATGATGTCATGCATGTCTGTCCAAAATGTGTCGCACAGACGAGTAATATCGTTATCTGTCGCTTGAGCACACATAATCCGTCTCTTTACCATCTTGCCAGAGAACGCACCCTGGCCGTATCAGCGATTGAACAACTGCGCTGGGCGATTTTAATGTTACTCAGTTGCATGATGGCGGGCACACCCGACATTAACCAACATGATTGTCGGCTAATATTATCTTATCAGTTACTTCCCCAGCAGGGAGAAACAGGTAAGCAAACAGACATGACGACTTATCGCTGAAAAGAGTGTAAGAATGTTTGAAAATACAAAGTATCCGCTGCATAGCAAAGAAAGACAAAAGGTGCTGACCACTGAAAAGCACGTAATAAAGTTAGTACAACAAATGTAACTGATTACCTCCGGAGTGAAGCAGCGATCGATCCAAATAATGTCACAGACCCAACTCTTCATCTGTTTACCCTTATTGGTTAGTTTCTTCCCACTGATGAATTTTAGCAGTATTGACTTACTTTTTTGGGGGGGGGGGGGGGGGGGGGGCTTTCTTTATTCCGCCGTACATTTATCTAGTAATGCCCGTTTGCACTGCGGTCTGGATGTTTTCGCTGAGCTGGAGCCAATACTCATTTGCATAACATCTCTTTGATAATATCTTGTTTTCCGTCAGTTGGAACATATATCTGGCTCTCCTGAGAGAATTGTCTGGTCACAGTACGTTGAGGTACCATTTATATCACAAGTACAGGATTGGTCAAACAGATTTCTGCTCCTGTGGGACCAGCCCCATGACATCCGAACATCTGCTCCATTCGTGCCCATCTTACAGCTGTGAACGGAGTTGCATGTGGCAACAACCCACTTCTTTTAACGAACACTGTTTGGAGATGTCAGGAACCTTGAGCTGACTGCTGTCTTTATTAGAGTCATTAATGTGGAAGTCTAAGGGCGAACGAGATGTCAGGAACCTTGAGCTGACTGCTGTCTATATTAGAGTCATTAATGTAGAAGTCTGAGGGCGAACGAGATGTCAGGAACCTTGAGCTGACTGCTGTCTATATTACAGTCATTAATGTAGAAGTCTGAGGGCGAACGAAGAAGAAGAAGATATCTATGGAATTGAAAATTCCCAGAAATAAGAAACTTCTCAGATTACTGCTGGGAAAATGCTGTTTCAGAATAGAAGAACTGTGCAGAATGTCTTCAAGACAATAATATTGAACATTTCTTGTTAAAATGTAAGAAGTATGAACGAATGAGAATACCAATATCAGATTTTTTGCAGGCTTCAAATTTACCTATAAATATAGAAGAGGTAGTTAAGAATATAATGAAAGAGAATTTAAAAAGAACAAAAGTTAATATATAGTATTTGGGAAGGTGAAGGTCTGGTAATGTTCTTACAGTACAAATGACTTATAACAACTGGACAGTCAATTGACTAACAAAAAAAAACTTTTTTTTTCTTTCTCTAACATCTCTATGTTTTTCTGGTCAATTTTAATGCGCTGTTTTTAAATCTGCAAACCGTTTTTCTCTATCAGGCCGGGATCTCTAGAAATACGCAATTAAAGTTTTTTAACAACGCATACAGTATTACAACATCATTCGTACAAGAAGTATAACAGTTATGTAGGCTTGAATTTCTTTGCAGTCGACTTTCGTCGGTGAATGGCATGTGGTACATCGCGATGAAGCATCCAACAATAATCGGCAAGCATGGTCACACTCCACCATCCTTGATAACGTGACTCCATTACGGCGATATCTTGATGGAATCATTCTCCATGTTCATCGCTGACTTCGCCAAGGTTGTCAGGGAAAAAGTTAAGATGCGAATCGAGCAAATGGATTTTGAGGGACATGTTACAGCCCATAATTATGTATGCATCTATGCACTGCTTAACAATATGCAACATAGTCGACAGATTTGTGATTTTCCAGAAAGTTATCGACGATCGATTTGAATGCCATCCATGCGCGAAGTTCACTACCATGTAACAAGTTCTCGAATTGTTTGTCTGCAATAACTTTCCTAATCTGAGGTCCTGCAAAGATACCTTCCTTTATCTTTGCATCGCTAACTTGCGGAAACTTTTCTCGAAGATAAGTGAAAGCTTTGCTCGTTTTATCTAACGCTTTTACAAAATTCTTCATGAGCCCCAACTTTATATGTAACAGTGGTAAAATGAAGGTGTCTTTGTTAACTAATGGCTCGCGTATTACATTTTTATGCCGAGCTGCATACGATCCCGGATAGGCCACACCTTTCTTGCATAATGTTCCTGTCTGTTGCGGCTGTCCCATTCACATCGGAAGCAACAAAATTTAGTATACCCAGTCTGCATGCCCGTGAGAATTGCAATGACCTTTAGGTTTCTACAAATCCGCCATTGGTAGTCATTGTACTTTATTTTTTCCAAACGTATAGCCATATTGTCATAAGTTTCTTTCATATGAACAGAGTAGGCGACTGGAATTGAAGAAAAAAAAAAATTCTGTTATGCAATAACACGGCTTTTAGACTAGTCTTGGAAGAATCGATGAAAAATCGCCATTCGTTGACTATGTGCTCATGACCGTTTACATCTTTGCAATAGCAAATGTCATCATCCATCTCAAAGTATTGAACAAGTTCTCTGTGTCTATGACGAAATTTAGATATCGGAGTATTGGGCGCTAAAAGATTCCATTCTTTGAGTCGCGAACCGAGTAATTCCGCTTGTCCTTTGGTAAGAGCAAGATCACGTATTAGATCTGAAAGTTCTGAATGGTTAATTAAGTAAACACCATCATTCATCGGTATGTAATCTGAGTCAGAATTAATTTCTAAAGCAGGTAAACTATCACTTTCTGATGGTTCATTTACGTCCAACGGATATTGTTCTGGTGGTACTTGGATCGGACACGTGATTGGATCACGAGGCACTGGTTTCGAAACCGATTCAATATTTGGATAAACCACAGACTTTCTAGTTTTAAAAGTGAAACCATGGATATTTGTCAAGCAGAAGTAACAATCAGTAGTGTGATTTGTATGTTCACGCCATATTACTGGCACGCCAAAAGGCATCGACTTATGCTTCGGCGATTTTCGTAACCAACCTGCCAATGTATCAAACAAACCGCATTTGGCTTCCAAGATTTATTTGCATCATCAACTTTCGAATCGAAATAAAGTTCATATGCTATCTTTAGTAATGGTGTAAAGTTTTTCTGGTCAACACGATCGGTAAAATATCCGCACACGTAACAGAACAGATCAGCCGAATTTCTACAACTTCTAGAAGCCATATTTTGCTCAGAATTATTTCAAAATACAGTAACTATTTGGAAAATCGCGTAACATATGTCATGCATCTTTTAGCAGTATAAAAAGTAGAATTATGTTGCTTTTTATTAATTTTTAATAAGTTATATAGTAAAAATGAAACGGAGCAAATAACGGTTTCCCAAAAATATATTTATTCACAAATATCTTAAGAACCCGACGTGATAGAGATAAACGGATTTCACATTTGAAATCAGCGCAAGAAACTGACCTAAGAACACTTATTCTTATATAAGAAAGAAAAGTGTTGTTTGTCAGTGATATTTAACTAAACACACCAAACATTTACATCCCTCCTCCTGGTTATTATTTTTATTTGGTGTCTTTTCATTGCCATTTTATGTTTTGTTTTGTTTTTTGTTTTTTTGCTTTTGTTTGTTTCTTTGGGTTTTTGTTTTTGTTTTTTTAACATGCATGCAAAATTGATAACTCTAATTTGCCCCATTTACTGTGATTTGGCAGGTGATGTGATGCCACTTTCGTTATTCATATTATTTTGAATTGAAAACAATTTATATCCTACTTTTTTTTTTTTTCCGTACGCCCGCTAATACTCGAGGCGAAATCTCAGGTTATTATTAATGTCTAACCTGACATTGATTTTACGTGAGTATCCCTTTTCTTGTACAGAGACAGGTGTCCCTCGCCATTCAGGCAGATACTCGCCGATTTCGGAGGTATATCCTACTAATAACCTATCAGAGATTGAACGGGATATGTCTCATCACCAGATTTTAAAAAAGTTCAACAGTTTGTGAATAATTAACCATTTTCTGTCATTGTTCCTAGTTAGGGTTTTCCCATAATTTCTTCAAAGCAGCTATTGATAACACTTATCTTAGCATTTAGGTCACATCACAACTGTGATGTCTTTTCTTCTCATATTTTGCATGATATTTGAAGTCTGGTGTAAAATTTTCTTTTCAAGGATTTATTTTTTGTCACTGCTTGGAGCATAACATTAGATGATGTTCATTTTATCTAATTTTTGGCCGTTTTGAATGTTGCTTTTCTTATTATCGGTCCCTTTGCCTCTTAGTCCAAGACAGCTTTCTGTGATCTATAGCAACCTTTTTATTGTAGTGGATACTTTCTTCCTCGTGTCCTGAGGACAGCACCATTTCTTCTGTGATCAGCTTCTTCCTCTCTATGTCCTTCAACCTTGTCTCGAAGAGTCCCATGACATCTGTCTTGTAATTCGTTATTTCTGTTGCCACCAGTGCAGTTTTCTCTTGTTCGTTTCAAGTACGAACATTCCAGTTGCCAATTTTAGAGATTTTCTTAGAAGAAATAAGGTGAGTCAGCAAATCCAGACTCCTTTCGGCTTGCGTCATGATCCTCCCTGCCAGAGGACCTTCTTCTGTCTTGGATGACTGAATTGACTTATTTTCTTTAGTTGACCTGTCAATGTTCTTTGTTGAAGTTTTTATGGTTTAAAATGTTCTACAGGCCCCATACCCTACCCTCCTTGGTCGCATTTTACAATTGTATGATAGGGCACAGTGTTCTTTGCTACCCTTTCGGACGACGGTAACACATGGGTGCATTTTACGTAATAAAAAATCTTTCAAAAACATACAATTTATTTCAAAACGGGACAACTTACACAACCGTCTGAGATAAGACATTGAGTGCGGCAGGAATGCAATCTTTCTTTATTGACTGGATTATGAAAATAAAAATCATCCAACATAAAAGGAAATCAGTGGATGGCGACAAAGCAGCTTGGCGATATAGATTTTGTCAATGACCGGGCTCTTCTGTACTTTAACCTTATGGTTAACCAGATGCAACATAGAGTAAACTTATTTGATGATTAAGTACAGCATTGCGTCTGAAAATACGAGGGGAAACGACAGATACTATGAGACAACATGAAACAAATAATAGCCAGATATACAGATATCTTGGCAGTCAATCAACCAATACCCTTTAGCTCCCCGAGGAACATAGGCCTTCAACAAACGCATGCCAAGTCTTCCTGTCCTGTGCAATCCGCTCAAGTTCTTTCTATGTTTTCCTCATTATTTTCACCTCTGTATCCAGCTCTCTTCACCATGTAATTTTTGGTCTACCTCTGCCTCTCTTTCCCTGTGGATTCCAGAACACGGATTGCCTGGTAATACTATCAACAGGTTTCCTCAATGTGTGTCCTATCCATCGCCAGCGTCTTCTTCTATCTCTTGTTCCACTGGCACTTGTCTGGTTCTTGTCATCAATTCCACATTTGTGACTTTGTCATACCATTTCAGTCCTTCTATTCTACGCAAGCACCCGTTTATAAAAGTCGTAGCTTTTTGGTTGTTGTTTTTGTTGCTCTCCATGTCTCAAAACCATACAATAGGACTGATTTGACATTTGAGTTGAAGATTCTTATTTTCGTGTTGGACTTGATTTCTCTTGTTCTCCGTATGTCTCAAATTCAATGAAAGCTCCTCTTGCTTTTTGTATTCTTATTTTGGTATCATTGTCTGTCACTCCAACTTTGTCTACATTACTGCCAAGATATGTGTATGATTCTACATCCTTTAGTAGTGTTTCTTCAAGTTTAACCTTGTTATCATTGCTTGCATTTATTCTCATAATATTTGTCTTTTCCCTGTATATTTTCTGGCCCACTTGTTGTGACACCTCATCGAGAATTTTCATTTTCTCTTGCATATGATTATGGTTATGGGACAGAAGAGCCAAGTCATCTGCAAAATCCAGATCATCAAGCTGTTTAGTCAGATTCCACTGGATTCCATTTCTGTTGTGTGATGTCGATGTTTTCATAACCCAATATATTGGTAGTAAGAAAAGAAATGGAGACAAGAGGCATCCTGTCTCACTCCCATTCTAATCCTAAACGGTTCTGTAAGTTGTCCTTCATGAAGAACTCTACATGTCATGTCCTCATAGGTCTTCTTTATTAAGTTAATGATCTTCATGGGAACTCCATAATGCCTCATCAATTTCCAAAGTGATTCTCTGTCTACACTGTCAAATGCCTTTTCATATTCCACGAATCCGATGTACAGCGGTCCATATTTGTTGAAGTTTCTTCTTGGTAAAAAAGGTTTTTACGGGATGGGGTAACCAGCCTCATGCCCAACCCTCCTTAGTCGATTTTTACGATTTTTACGACATGCATGGTAGGGTACAGTGCTACTATTCTTTGCTCCCCTTTCGGGCCCCGGTAAGTTGGCAGTAATGTAGGTAAATTAAGTTGGATATACAACAATGTAAAAAAAATAAAACGGAATTAATAAGGAAAGCGAAGCTGTCGCTCTTTACGTTTTAGTTTCGTCTTACTAACTGCCACATTCTGCCAGAGGTTAGTTCTGAAGTGATTTTGTTCAACACGAACAATGACCAATTACTACGGTTAGGAAAAAGTACATTAACTCATGGTGTGCAGACACAGTACACATTTATTACGATCCACTCTTGACATTATCATGAAAATCCATAGGCCAACAACAATGGGCCAACAATCATTTTGACAGTTGCACTTTTGAGATCAATAGATAATCAACACATTCTGTGTGAGTCCGTCGCAGTCCATACATTGAGTCATAATCGTTATTATCTAGATAACATCGTCCATAGGATCCAATAAGATAAAGATACTATTAACACATCCACGACTATCACATATAAAATTATAAGCGGATGTTAGCGACGCAATCTAAAACACCTCCATCTCGGCCGACTACACCACAAAGATCTCCCTCCTTGTCTTGCACGAGCACTGACGTCATAATTCTTACGCGTAATGACGCGCTTAGCAACGTCGTTTTGAGCACCAAAACGTTCCAAGATAATGGACTCTTTGTGGTATGCAAAAAGAGGTGTAACAACCATCATTACCTTTGTGGTCTTTGAAGAGCATAGGCTTCTATTAAGTCATGCTATGCTTATCTGATCTGTGTCATCCGTTCAAAGTTTTTCCGTGTCTTCTTTCTTTCTTTGCTTGTCTGTCTAGTTCCCTTCGCCATATGTTTTCGTCTAACACAACTCTTACCATAGGGAATCCAGAACAATGGCAGCCTTGTAAGGATATCCGTAGGTTTCTGTTGCGTGCATATTTTGACGCACATATTACAAAAATCGATATGGCTATTTAATATGGAAAAGATATAGACATTCATTCATTTGTGTATGAAAATGCTGTCTATGGGGAAAGCGAGATAATCCATGTTTGATTCACACTTTTGATTATAGGAGTAATCGTTCTTGATATTGATCCGGCGCACGGATATTGCTCTTATATTTGTACTTATTTTTAGGGCCAGAAAATAGATTAATTTGCTTATTATGTTTATGGCCTGAATTCATATGTATTACATATTATTAGTACAAGTAGAATCAGTCCTATATTGTATATTTTGGATGGGTAGGCGGGACTAGATTCTTATTATTCCGGTCTAGCGGAAGTATGAGTTGTCTTGACAAGTCGTGATGAGTTCCGATGTACCGTGATAATGGCGGGTACGCACTTTTCAAAGGGCTGGTAGATTCTTAAGGAAATATGATTCATGAAGTGGTTTTCTTCTAAAGGAGATGGTATCTCTACTATAGTTTATGTTAGAGACTCTCCTAAGGTACGGTACAATGTATAATTCGGACTCCATGTATTGCCAGACCCTATATTGATGATCTCATGTCGATTCGACCTAGATGGAACATTGTGCTTCGTATCGCTAGGGTCGTGTTTTGTATCGACGAAGATGACAGACTTTCCTACAGCGGTTATGGCTACGTGAATTAACCTGATCACCGTAGAGCTGTATGGAAACATTTATGAAATCATTTATATACCCATTATAAATTAACTCTGGCTTATATTCTCCTTCCTATGAATGAGTGAACGACAACTCAGGGAGGCGGCCATGTTAGATTTCGGTCATCATATGTTTTGATCACTGCCAAGAGAACAGATTATTTATCCTATTATCGGACAGTGACAGGGAGATCTCAATCTTGCTAGAAACCCCCCTTTCGTGGTTTCATAATATATACTACAAACTATGGACGTCAAGTAACTTTAGTTATTTACCGATCTGCCTTCACTGACGCGTTTAGTCAGATAGGGGATGCGGCCATAATGTATCATGACATTGAACTTTTGATGTACTACCCATTATTTCTGAATGTGTCATGACTTCAGATCTGCTATGTATACCTACAAATTGATATGTCAACATACCATGATGTACTCGTATGTCCCAGTGTGTACGTCTGAATAAATTGAGTAAACAAAGATTCCAGCAGTCTGCATTGGTGCCTTGTAGACACAAGTGTATGAGTGGTTATATTGGTCAGCACACGAACAGTACACCATTCGCGGTAATCACACTCTACACTTCTACTCCATACATACACCATCCTGCGTCGGTTGAAGTGACCAAGTTTAGGGCCTGCTTCCCCTGGAGCCTTTGCCTTCCCTAACTCAGGACTAGGGTGAGTTACCCATTTACAGCTGGGTAGACTGGAGCATGCCTGATCTTAACAACACACCACTTTTCCTTACAGAGCATACAGACTGAAACTTTACAGAGTGGGAGATAAACAAAAAAAAAGAAGAAAGAAACATTTACAGTGGCGAGCCAGATTCCTGGGTCCAGCTTACGCAGTTTTGTGTTGAGAATCACAGTTTACAGCTGAAAGAACATTTGTTTGAACACATCAACACCAGTAGGACAGCTATACAGTCGATGTCAGCTTGACCTGTATTACCGATAGGATGCTGTATCTAGGTCAGCGCTTGTTGACAGTTTTTTCGCTGTACAGACAGTATTACACAGGACAGTGGTATCAAGTGTAGAAAATATCTGGAGCAGTATTGTTGACATTTCTCAACGTACAGAAGAATCACAGTGTTGTTGAACATAAAGTGCATAGTTCATCGTTGGATCTTCATATGCTCAAAAGAGAAAAATTGACAGTGTAATAGTTTAAAATTAAATCTATTACTAAATAAAGTGGCAAGTTATTAGAATTAAAATAAACTGTGCCTGCTTTACAACACTATACCTGCAACACATTCCATTCATGACATAAATTATATTGTATGCTATATGCTATTTATGCTTACATGTTATTTGTTTATATGTGTAGGTGTTTATATGTTGCGGGCCTGGATGGGAGGTGACTAGAACAGGAAATACCGAGTGATTTTGGTCTTGTTCTGGCGTTCGATAGGGAGCAATTTCTTAATTGAAATTTGCATGCAACATAGTTTGCAAATATTTGGTTAGTTGTGACGACTGTTTCATATTTGTATTTGTAACATTTTTTTTGTTCTTTATTTTTGTTTGATTTGTTTGTATAATTGTAGGTCTCATCTTTCCTTTCATTTCAGTTTTTTACACCCTTATGTTTATACACTGTGGCGTTATTTGTCTTGTTATCTTATTGCAGTTATCATCACGGATTCTGTGATCATTTTTTTCATTTCTCCTATTTAATTTAATTTGATCTCTGCAAATGTTTTCAGATGGTCTTTTCTTGTCTGTCCTTTGTAATGTCTTTAGTTGACATATGACATAGGAGTTATAGTGGTATACACTGATAGTATAGTACAGATCAGTACTTTATGATTATTTTCCACAGGTACCCAAGTGATCTTTGATTACATTGAGGTATACAAGACCTTTGTAAGGCTTGTCTCCCACAGTATTTGAGATACAGTTATTGTTGTCCACAGGTACTCAAGTTATCATTGGTTATTATAAACCATACAAGTTTGGACTAAGACTAAGTCTATGGTATAGACTTGTCTCCCATTAACGTGAAAGAGGGTAATTTATTTACTTTTTCAGGTTTCTGATTTAAGAAGACAATATGTCTACATTAGATTATTTTATTGCACAAGGAAAATCTCTTGATAAGACTGGAAAAGACTTAGAACAATGGGCTGTTGCTCAATATGACAAAGCATTAGCTGCAGAAGAGAAAAAAACTGCTGCTGCTGCTGCTGAAGAGAGAAAAGCTGCTGCTGAGGAAAAAAAAGCTGCGGCTGAGGAGAGAAAACTTCAAATAGAAGAAAAAAAAGCTGCTGCAGAAGAAAGGAAAGCTCTAGCTGAAGAAAAAAGATTAGAAAAAGAAGCTGATACTGCTGCTGAACTTAAGAAATTGCAGATGCAAGTGGAGGAAAGGAGATTTGATGCAGAACAGAAGAAATTAGAAGCTGATGCAGAACAGAAAAAATTAGAAGTTGCTGCTGCTGCAGAACAGAAAAAATTAGAAGTTGCTGCTGCTGCAGAACAGAAAAAATTAGAAGCTGCTGCTGCTGCAGAACAGAAAAGATTAGATAGAGAAGCTGAAGAGAGAAAAGCAATAAGAGAACATGAGTTTGAATTAGAGAAATTAAAATTGACATGTATGAGTAATGTTAATCAGGCATCTGGTGGTAATGGTAAACCCTTTGTGTACAAGGTCAAGGTACCAGCGTTTAACCCTACCAGTGATGACATAACATTTTGGCTTTCTAGATTTGAACGGGCTTGTCGATCTCATAATGTTGACAAATCACAGTATGTGAATCAGTTGTCTGAAAATCTAAAAGGGGAGTCTCTGAGTAAGTTATATTTTGTTGAAGAGGCCGACAAAGATAATTATGATGCTGTTAGGGCAGCTTTGATAAAGAGATATCAGCTGTCTGAGGAAGGTTATCGTCTTTTGTTTAAAACAATGAGACCTGAGGTAGGTGTAGAATTCTCAGAATTCATCTCAAAAGCACGAATTACACTTTCACGGTGGATTGAATTATCCAAAACAGAGAAAACATTTGATGGTCTTACGGATTTATTGCTAAGAGACAAGGTCATGTCTTCTGTAAATAAATCATTCCTAGAGTTCTTACATGAGCGTAAACCTAGTACAATAAAGCAAATGGAAGAATATTGTGACCAGTATGCCACGGCACACCCTGACATGATTCTTAGTAACTCTAACATTAAAGAGAGTATGCCAGTTGCTTCGGCAACAGAATATAATCAGAATTACTCACACAAATTCCAAGGAGCTAAAAATAAATTTGATAAAAAGGTTAATTGGAATAAGTATCAAAACCAAGATAACCGCTCAAATCAGAGTTCTTCTTTGAAGAACTGGAATCGGGCTGATAGTCCCCGACACGCGAGGGGTACCCATAATGTTAGAAATTCTCGGAAAGGGAGTAGCTATAGGAACTACCCAAGTGCTTCATGGAGACAAAAGAAACAATATTACAGGGATACTCAATATAACGAGCATGATGATTATGATCATGAATATTATGATTCAAACCCAAATAGGGGTTATAACAGAGGCAATAATAATTATAGAGACAATTATAACCGAGGTAGATCACAACACAAAAGACATGGTAAATCGTATTACCAGGCTAACTCTGCACAACAGGAGTTCCACGACACCGATAATCAGAATAATGATAAAAAAAGACTCCAATAGTGTAGCAAATTCCGCTTTCGATTTTGCTAGAGCATCTGAGTGTTCGCAATGCAAAACATTATTCGATCCAACCACAGTTTCTACTTTAAGCTGCGGTCACCCGCTTCCCGCTCTCCATGCGTCAATTGCGCATAATGGAAGGGGTGCTCTTGTCTTTAATAGGGGCCTAATAGATGGTACTCCGGTATCAATTCTTTTCGACTCGGGGTGCACTACCATCGGAGTGAGGCAATCACTCGTAAATCCTTCTCGAGCTACAGGCAATATAGTCAAATGTGTAACATTTGGTGGCACATTGGAGAAGTACTCCACTGCCATTATCAATATTGCTACGCCTTTCTTTACAGGAGAGGTGCAAGCATGTCTCTTGCCGAATCCGATCGCTGATCTTATCATCGGTCGCATTCATGGAGTGAAAGAATGCACTCCACACCAAATTTCTAATTGGGAAAATGTTAATATGCAATCTGCTAATGCAGTAATCACTAGGGCTCAAGCTCTTAATATGCCACAATCTTCACATTCTGAAGATAATGATGCGCAGATCCAAGATGATCCCTTGGAGATTTCCCATGATTCCTTTATCAAACAGCAGGAAGATGATCCTACTCTAAAGAAATTCTTTACTCTGGCAACAAAAGGTGATCCGAATAAGGATACAAATCGTAAATCTTGGATTACGATGAGGAATGGCGTACTTGTACGTATGGTACAAGACTCCGCTAAGTCCATTCATTCTCAAATCCTTGTGCCTAAAAATATGAGAGTTAAAATCTTACAGCACGCTCATGATTCGCAGTGTGCTGGACATATGGGTTTTTCCCGTACTAAAGCTAGAGTTCTTCAATCTTTCTTTTGGCCTGCTGTGAATAAGGACATACGAATCTATTGTCGATCTTGTAAAGTATGTCAAGAGATTAAATCCAGAGGTCCACGCCATGATGCACCTATTCAGGCTGCAGACATTCCCATTCGGCCATTTCAAAAAATGGCGATAGACATCATTGGTCCATTTAAGATAAAGTCTGCTAGAGGACACCAATTTATTTTGACGTGTGTTGATATGTGCACACGTTGGCCGGAGGCTGTTCCTCTAAAGAGCATAACTACTGCTGATGTCGCAGATGCTCTTTGGTTAATATTTTCTCGTCTGGGGTTTCCAGCAGAAATATTATCCGACCATGGTACCCAACTCATATCGGATACCATGTCTCAAGTAATGTCGACTCTGAAGATAGAGAGATCGCTGAGTAGTATTTATCATCCTATGTCCAATGGGATGGTGGAACGTTTGAATAGAACTCTGAAAAACCTACTAGGTAAGATAACAGAAGATCATCCTCAGGATTGGGATAGGGTTTTACCCGCGGCTCTCTTTGCATATAGAGAGGTCGCCAACGAACATACAGGATTTTCTCCCTTTGAACTTGTCTTTGACGCGAAACCGCGAGGTCCTATGTCCTTACTTCATGATCTTATAACTGCTGATAATATTGTCGATGACACAAAATCCTCTTATGAATATGTCATCGCACTTAGACACAAGATTATTGAAGCATGCAAATTGGCAACTGCTTCTTCTGAATTTGCGAAACAGAAGGCAAGGGAATTTGCCAATAAAAAGAGATGTTTGCGACAACTTTGTCCAGGTGACAAAGCATTTGTCTTGCTACCTTGTAGGGAAAATAGACTTCTTATTTCTTGGAAAGGTCCGTACGATATAATATCAAAAGTTTCCGATGTTGACTATATCGTCGATATTGACGGGAAGCGTAAAACCTTCCACATCAACATGCTCACGGAATTCCATGAACGTCCTGATTATTTACAACCTGTTTTCCAGGCAACGGACGATTTTCCAGTCCAACATGGACAGTACTCATCTCTGTCAGTAATACAGGATGAGGAAACGAGTTTCTCGGATGTAAATTTACCTTTTCCACTGATTCCTCTTCACTCTAATGAATCATGGAAAGATGTTGCAATTTCTCCAGAATTATCTCCAGGAGAGCAGAAACAAGTTTCTACTATGTTAGAACAATTTCAGGATGTCCTTACTGACATTCCTGGTCAAACTGATGTCATTCAACATGACATTATTCTTACTGACCATAGTCCTATAAGAGTCAGACCGTATCCTATCCCGATACATTTTCAAGCACAGGTAGAGAAAGAGTTAGATGAGATGATAGAGTTAAAAATTATTGAACCATCCACATCAGCATATTCTTCGCCGATGGTTATAGTACGAAAAAAAGACAATAACATACGTCTTTGCGTGCATTATCGCAAATTGAATCAAGTGACTAAATTTGATGCTGAACCTATGCCTTTACTAGAAGAGCTACTTACGAGACTATCGAATTCTCACTTTACTAAACTCGATTTGTCTAAGGGATATTGGCAAGTTCCACTATCCGAACACGCCAAACCGTTTACTGCCTTTTCGACGCCTAGGGGTCTATTCCAATGGAATTTCATGCCTTTCGGTCTTATGAACGCCCCTGCAACATTTGTACGCATGATGCGTCGAATCCTATCTCATCGCTCAGATGTCATTGCGTATCTTGATGACATCTGTCTTTTCAGTGATACTTGGAACGATCACTATAATGGTATAAATGAACTATTGTCTATCTTACGCGAGCATAACCTGACAGCGAAACCATTGAAAGCATGTATTGGTTTTAGCGAAATATCTTTCTTAGGACACCGTGTTGGTCATGGGTTCCTAAAAACAGAAGACCATAATACAAGTAAGATACTTAACATTTCTATTCCTAAGACTAAAAAGCAAGTACGAAGTCTCTTAGGTCTAATACAATTTTATGGACGATTCATCCCGAATCTGTCCTCCATTATGTCACCTCTTTCTTCCTTGCTAAAGAAAGGGTCTCCTAATGTAGTCCATTGGACTCAAGAATGTCAATCCTCTTTGGATAAGGTTAAAACTATGTTTTCTACTTCACCTATCCTAGTATTGCCTTCTAAGGATAAGACATTTATTCTTCGTAGTGACGCTTCATCCACCGGGATTGGAGCGGCACTAATGCAAGAGTACTCTGGAACTCTGCATCCTGTGATGTATATTTCTCGGAAATTAAATGCCGCAGAGAAGAATTACTCGGTCCTAGACCGTGAATTATTGGCTATGGTTTGGTCAATCCTTAAACTGCAAAGATTTCTTCTGGGCGCGCATTTCATTGTGGAAACTGACCAGAAAGCTCTTACGGCTATTCAGAGTAAAAATCTGAAGAGCGCGAGATCAACGCGATACGCGATTGCTCTACAGCCATTTCATTTTCGGTGCGAGCTATCCGTGGGTCAGAAAATGTGATGGCAGATATTTTGTCTAGATGCCCACATGATTCATAACTGTTATACAACTTTGATACAGTTGTTTCTATGTTGAAATGTGTACACATATGTAATATATCATATATTGATTGTAACACTACTTAGCGGTTCATTGATATTTATTCACCGCTGATCTTTCAATGTTTTTCGTCTTTGATGATCATGATGTTAAGATATCTTAGATGAAATTTATGTATAAACTAATGTGGAAATTGTGTCATTGCTAATATTGTAGTATGCGTTGGTGACACCTCTCTGGAAATATTAATACTTAGAGAAGTACCTTCTCTAAGGTCATAAAACTTATGCTTATCATCTGCGCATTGTTATTGGTGCGTTGTGAGCCTATTGTATGTTGCTCCTAGATGTGTTTCCAAAAAAAATGTACCATTTTTTTTTCCCGAGGGGTGTGGTAATCTGTTGCGTGCATATTTTGACGCACATATTACAAAAATCGATATGGCTATTTAATATGGAAAAGATATAGACATTCATTCATTTGTGTATGAAAATGCTGTCTATGGGGAAAGCGAGATAATCCATGTTTGATTCACACTTTTGATTATAGGAGTAATCGTTCTTGATATTGATCCGGCGCACGGATATTGCTCTTATATTTGTACTTATTTTTAGGGCCAGAAAATAGATTAATTTGCTTATTATGTTTATGGCCTGAATTCATATGTATTACATATTATTAGTACAAGTAGAATCAGTCCTATATTGTATATTTTGGATGGGTAGGCGGGACTAGATTCTTATTATTCCGGTCTAGCGGAAGTATGAGTTGTCTTGACAAGTCGTGATGAGTTCCGATGTACCGTGATAATGGCGGGTACGCACTTTTCAAAGGGCTGGTAGATTCTTAAGGAAATATGATTCATGAAGTGGTTTTCTTCTAAAGGAGATGGTATCTCTACTATAGTTTATGTTAGAGACTCTCCTAAGGTACGGTACAATGTATAATTCGGACTCCATGTATTGCCAGACCCTATATTGATGATCTTCATTTATATACCCATTATAAATTAACTCTGGCTTATATTCTCCTTCCTATGAATGAGTGAACGACAACTCAGGGAGGCGGCCATGTTAGATTTCGGTCATCATATGTTTTGATCACTGCCAAGAGAACAGATTATTTATCCTATTATCGGACAGTGACAGGGAGATCTCAATCTTGCTAGAACCCCCCCCCCCCCCCCTTTCGTGGTTTCATAATATATACTACAAACTATGGACGTCAAGTAACTTTAGTTATTTACCGATCTGCCTTCACTGACGCGTTTAGTCAGATAGGGGATGCGGCCATAATGTATCATGACATTGAACTTTTGATGTACTGCCCATTATTTCTGAATGTGTCATGACTTCAGATCTGCTATGTATACCTACAAATTGATATGTCAACATACCATGATGTACTCGTATGTCCCAGTGTGTACGTCTGAATAAATTGAGTAAACAAAGATTCCAGCAGTCTGCATTGGTGCCTTGTAGACACAAGTGTATGAGTGGTTATATTGGTCAGCACACGAACAGTACACCATTCGCGGTAATCACACTCTACACTTCTACTCCATACATACACCATCCTGCGTCGGTTGAAGTGACCAAGTTTAGGGCCTGCTTCCCCTGGAGCCTTTGCCTTCCCTAACTCAGGACTAGGGTGAGTTACCCATTTACAGCTGGGTAGACTGGAGCATGCCTGATCTCAACAACACACCACTCTTCCTTACAGAGCATACAGACTGACACTTTACAGAGTGGGAGATAAACAAAAAAAAAAGAAGAAAGAAACATTTACAGTTTCCTCACTATGTACTCTATCCACAGCCACGGTTTCGTTTTTCTCACTTTTAGTTCTGTGGCAGCAAAACTTTGCCACCCACTTAAGATAAGCGCTGCATATGACGTCATCAGAAATATTATATGATAACCTCGAAGCCAATTCACCGGAAGGGCATCGTTTTTTTTTTTTTTTATCGACAACTGTGGTTGCTAGTAGACGCAGCTTAGATTAATAATACGTAGGACGCGTTTTTTGTTTTTTTTTCCCGTTAAACTGCGACAAGCTTGCTGGCAACCAAGTTAGTTTTTCCACCATCTCTTAGAAGAGAAGCAGCTCCGTTTAGTCAAAAGTAACATTGGATATGCAGACTATTATTTAAGTTGGTCTTAACTGCGGGCAAGACGTTCTTGTTGTGGAGAAGCCATATAAAATATAAACTGCAACCAATATGAACATTTCGCCACGTGTCTGGCTATGGTAAAAATATTTTTTTTTAATGCCACGCGAGTAGAGAGATATTTATCTCATGTCTGCCACGGCACCCACTGCTCGTAGTAGAGTACGAATGTTTGTTTTTTACTACTTACGAACTCACCGTTTCTTAAGCTCGGAAGTTGAGGTACACACAAGTAGAGACAAATCATTCAGAACTGACAGAAACACAAATGTCCGCCTCGATGAAGCGTTTTAAATTGTTCGTACCATCATTAAAAGAGACCAGAGATTGTTTCGCGTAAGATGTTAATTGGAAATTGAGGATGACACATAGCCTGTCTGCAAACTGCTTCATGACTGCCATGACGACGCCTTGATCGCACATGTTCTTTTTATTTAACCGTGAATAAATAAGACAAAATAAGAAAGATAAACAAGAAAAGAATCAATGCCCTTTGTGTGACCATAAAAGAAAAATCAACACCTGCTGAAAACGTTGTTTGAACTTTCAGATGGCTTCTTCAGTACAAGACTTAAATGTTTTCTTACCGTTTTGGTATCGTACAGTTTATCTCTGCGTCCAAGATTTTAGTCTCGTTTACATTAACAGTCAGACTTGATGTGACGTTCATTAAGATAATTTACAAGTTGAGAATACAAATTACAGAAACATTGAATAGTCCATGGGAAATTTAAAAGACTGCGAAAAATGAATCTATCTAGAAATTCACATCGAAAATACTTTTAGACAGAAAATGATCCCGTTAGCGATTATTCACGTTTCCCGGGCCCCACGTACAAGCGACGGGCATGCATGGTAATGAAGGCCCCTTGGTTTTGGCATCGGTTCTTTCGACAGCGACTGCCTCAGTTCCACTGGCATTTGTCTAGTTCTTGCCATCAGGCTCACATTGGTGATTTTGGCACATCATTTTTTCATTCTGTTCAGCGCAAACACCCTTTAATAAAATTCTTCAACTTCTTTTTCATTTTTTGCCGCTTTCATTACAATGTCCAGAACATGACAATCAGAAGAAATCACGTGCAACCCAAAAATAAGAATCTTCAACTCAGACAAGGCAAGTCTATTTTATGCTCTGAAACAAGGACATCAACAAAACCAAGAGTCAGAAAGTTATACAGACTTTCATTAATGGGTGCTTACGCAGAATAGAAAGCCAACAAAAGGAGATGCTCTTGGGGCCAGTTTTATAAATGAACTAGAAGCACGAGACGTTTTGCTATTATCCTTTGTCAGGCAAGGTCAGAAACAGGAATTTTAAAAAATTCATATTGAAAATATATTAGAAAATAACAAAGGACAGAGCAAAACGTTGAAGAAAACAGTAAATAACTTAACAATAAAGAAATAACAAAGCAAAAAAAACAACAACAATAACGTCGCAAATAATGTTAAATAAAAGAAAATGAAGATATGGTCTGATGTTAAATTAGCATCCAACCATGAATTAATATCAATCAGCAAATCGTCACCTCAGAACCGCTTTATTACATCTCTACTTTTGGCCACAATTGACATATTGTCATAAATCAGCGCCACACGCTTTAATCTATCATCAAACACAATGCCTTGTAGTTAACAGTTTGGATTATCAAGCAAACTTTCATTGTAATGTGATAGATGAGAGGTTTTCAAACTGTGCGTCGCGGCTCCCAGGGGCGTCGCGGCCCTCTGCTAAGGGCGTCGCGGTGGCTTGGGAAAAGTGTTGGGCTCGATATTATGAGCCAAGGTCCATCAATAAATGTTGATCTTCGTAGGACGACATGTTTGCGCCGAGGTATTATTACATGTACCAATACGTGTCATTAGGTACTAGAAGTTATTGACAAATGCACCATAAAACTCCAGAGCAGGTCTATGGTATCAGATGTAAAATATGCACATTCAGAAGTCATTAATATCTTATTGGGTACAATTGCTTATATATAATATATAGTATAGAGAGGAGCCGCGGTGATTTATGCACAGGTCAAGGGAGCCGCGGACCAAAAAAGTTTGAAAACCTCTGTGATAGATGCTTCTTTTGAACTAGTAACCTAAAAAACTATGAACATCTTTTTCTCAAAACAAGCTGAAGTGGAGATGGAATAAAGCTGTTCTAAAGCAACGAAATACTTACCACAAACTAGGACAGGAAGTAAAAACAAGGGTACTAGAGATAAATAATTTTTAAAAACTGAAGGCCGGAAAGGAATAGAATGATTGACATGGCATGACTAAATCGTGGAAGTGGCGGAAAGTATTAACAAAATACCAGTGAAATAGCAGGTGAAAGAAGATGCTGGGGTAGGATATGACACACATTGAAGGACACAACCTGATGCCATCATAAGACAGAATCTCCTGGGCCACTGACTTAAAGTTAGACCGAGAAACACATGGGCCAGGGATTTGGAGACAGACGTGAAATGTATGTTTTTAAAAGACATTGAAACACATTGGTTTGGTTGGTCCTAGGTTCGATTCCCGGCAAACTTATCACTTATATTTTCTTTTCTGTTGTCTGGTGTTATCCGTTATGTCCATCGAGTACCTGTTAATTCCCTTTATTTGTTTATTTACTAATTTCTTTATTTACTTATTTATTTACTGTTCACGGGACTCATGTTTCCTTCATTATTTATTTGAATTAACAGCTGGATACTGGAAGTATGGCGTGAATTAGTTGACGACATGTGCTCCTCGGGGAGATAAAAGCTTTGTACAAAGTGGCCGTGGAAAATATTCCGGGAGAGTTAAACTAGAACAAAAATGGAAGATTCCGCTGATCGATAGCGTGATCATGTCTATAAGTTCACGCAAGTGTGTGGTCAATAAAATTTTGATTTCAATAGGCAGCTTAACCTAAGCCGTACTTAAACGTATATTTTCAACATCAGTCTGCCATTTCTTCTAGTTAACAGCCATACAAGGGAGAAGATGTTAACACTGCGAACGCTGAGAAGTAAGCGTGTTGCTGTGCTGCTGAGTTCCTCTGCTGTTGTGATTTTGATGGTGTTGTTTCTACATCTCTGTTTGTCATCTAATAACGTCAATTTACCTTTGATCGGCCTGAAATTTGTACATCTTCACAGGGTAAGACATCTTAAATACAACTGTGAAGTTGCATGTAGCGTAAAATAACTACTTCGACATAGTTAAAGTATATAGTAATTTAGATGACTATTTTCAATTAGATGTTGTATACCATCATAAGGTGACCATTCTGACACAGTTGTTGTATATCATTATTAGGTAATCATTCTCATACAGTTATTGTATATCATTATTATATATTATATATATTATATTTATATTAAGTAATCATTCTCATACAATTATCGTATATCATTATTAAGTAATCATTCTCATACAGTTATTGTATATTATAAGGCAAACACACCCACATAGAGATTGTGTATCATTATTATATATATTATATATGATATACAATATATATATATATATATATATATATATATATATATATATATATATATATATATATATATATATATTGTAACACGGTAAAGCGTTCGATTAACAGAGTGGTTAGAACGCTGGGCTCTTGCAGCAAAAGTAACGGGTTCAAAACACGGTGGCGTCATACTCCAGTCTACCCAGCTGTAAATGGGCATCTGACTCTGGTCTAGAGTTAGGACAGAAAGGGTCGGTGAGGAAGGGAACTGGACACCATACCTCTATTAGGTGGACAACTAGTATAGTGAAGTCTCTCACTCTTCATTCTACTACGGCAGTATCTACTATTGGATTACCTTTATTTGTTATTATAAGGAACTATTGGCACATAACAACAATAATATACCGTATATCATTATAAGATAAGCATTCATAATGTAACACAAATTGCTTAGTTATAAGGAACTATTCGCACATAACAACAATAATATACCGTATATCATTATAAGATAAGCATTCATAATGTAACACAAATTGCTTAGTTATAAGGAACTATTCGCACATAACAACAATAATATACCGTATATCATTATAAGATAAGCATTCATAATGTAACACAAATTGCTTAGTTATAAGGAACTATTCGCACATAACAACAACAATATACCGTATATCATTATAAGATAAGCATTCATAATGTAACACAAATTGCTTCAGTAACCACAAAACTTTATTGCTTTGGTGCAGTCGTCATGCCAAGGGTGGGGGGAGGGGGGCAGAGGCATCACTAGGGGGGTGCGGACCACACCCGGGAGACACCATCAGATAGGGTGATCAGCAGAGGGGGTGACACCATCAGAGAGGGTGATCAGCAGAGAGGGTGACACTAAAATGACTGTCTATAAAATGTTTGTGCCGTGTTTCAGCAGAAATTTATAAATTTTTTATAAAAAAATATCCTTGTAGTTAGTTATAACCACAAAAAAACATTTTTCATAAGCCCAGTTTACATGAACTGTATCAGTATACCTACAGGGCTAAAACTATATGCTAGTTTACTTTTTGAACCTTCTAATGCACATTATGATTTAGTCGAGATGTTCACTAAGTGCTGAAATGCTTGTGTATTTGTTCCTGTTTATATATGTATTTATTTGTTTGTATTATTTCATTTATGAGTATATTTCCATATGCATTTACGAGTAACATTAGTACAAAAAACATTACTAAGGATTCTGTATGGTCTGGTACGGGAGGAGGCTATTATTACGAACAATGTATGTAATTACGGCGTTTACACGGTTAGTCCTACGTACGAGATGATATACGGTATATAAATCATGACCAACTGATGCAGAAACGACCTCGGGGGGAGGGGGGGGGGGGAAGGTTAATGTGTTTTATTGTGGGGGGGGAGAGAATGGGAGGGGGGGTAGGGTTATTTCTATGTCTACATTTTCGTTTTTTACGGTATTTGGGGGGGGGGGGGGTTAGGGTTAGGTCTATGTCTGCATTTTTGTTTTAGAAGATGTCTGCTTCCGTTTTGACACAAAATAAAATTTTGCTGCAGTTCGCGCGCTAACCTTGACCCAAAATCGGACAGTTTTTCGAGCTCGCACGGTTGGAAACCAAAAAAAAGCCTAATAAGAAAAGACGCCTACGTCAACTTTGTCCTGGAGACAAAGCGTTTGTCTTACTTCCCATGAGGGAAAACAGACTTCTCATTTCTTGGAAAGGTCCATACACTATAGTCTCTAAAGTTTCGGATGTCGACTATATTGTCGATGTGGATGGAAGGCATAAAACCTTCCATATAAATATGCTTACTGAATTTATTGAACGACCAGACTATTTACAGCCTATTTTCCAGGCGACGGACGATTCTCGAGTCCAACATGGTCATATCTCATCCCTGTCTGTTATACAGGATGAGGAAACTACTTTTTCTGACGTTAACTTACCTCTTCCCGTGATTCCACTTAATTCTACGGAATTATGGAAAAACGTTACCGTCTCTTCGAACTTGTCTTTTGAGGAGCAACGTCAAGTATCCTCTACGCTACAATCATATCAGGATGTCCTTACCGACATTCCTGAACACACAGATGTCATAGAACATGACATCATACTTACTGATCGTAATCCGATCAGAGTAAGACCATACCCAATACCTATTCATTTTCAAGCACAAGTCGAGAAAGAATTGGATGAAATGATTCAATTGAAAATGATTGAACCATCCACTTCAGCTTATTCAGCTTATTGTTCGAAAGAAAGACAATAACATACGTCTTTGAGTTGATTATCGCAAATTAAATCAAGTTACGAAGTTCAATGCTGAACCTATGCCTTTATTAGATGATCTACTTATTAGACTTTCTAAAGCTAAATTCTTTACTAAACTAGACTTGTCGAAAGGTTATTGGCAAGTCCCACTGACGGAACACGCCAAACCTCTCACTGCTTTTTCGACACCTAGGGGTTTATTTCAGTGGAATTTTATGCCTTTCGGGCTTATGAACGCCCCAGCAACTTTCGTGCGCATGATGCGACGAATTCTATCGTATCGTACAGATGTCATCGCATATTTGGACGACATCTGTCTGTTCAGTGATACTTGGGAAGAACACTATTCGGGTTTAAACGAGTTACTATCTACTCTACGCGAGCATAAGTTAACAGCAAAACCCTCTAAAGCCTTTGTTGGGTTTAGTGAAATCTCTTTCCTAGGTCATCGGGTTGGTCATGGTCTGTTGAAGACAGAGGACCAAAACATTTCGAAGATATTAAATATCTCGGTTCCGAAGACAAAAAAGCAAGTACGTAGTCTCTTGGGATTAATACAATTCTATGGAAGATTCATTGATAATCTATCCTCCATTATGGAACCACTTTCAACGTTGTTGAAGAAAGGTTCTCCTAATATGGTGCGTTGGTCCCAAGAATGCCAATCGTCATTGGATCAGGTTAAGAATTTATTCTCATCTCATCCTATCTTAAGACTTTGTCATGAAATATTCTAATCCACATATATAAATTATTAGGTAAATATAAAGCCTAACAAATAAAATTAATAAAGAGAAGAGCAATGGAAAAATAACAGTGCTGTCACAAAGAATGTACTCGAAATCCCCCTTGTTTTCTGCTACGTCTGCAAATTGTAACGCTTTCACGTTGATATAAAAGCTTACTGTATTATTACCCGCCTTCTTCAATGAAACGTGTGCTGTATTTCTTGGAAAAGCATTGAGAGGCCCTGCGTAATGACCTAAATTAATCCTAACATTAATTATATTACGTTACCAAAACGAACGAACAGATGGACAAAAGGATAGCGAGAAGGGAGAGGCAGAAAGCCGAACATTAAACACGCGTCGCGCGATATACAAATGCTACCATCACGCGTGTAAGTCTACAAGCACTAACTTTTTCAGACGGACAGTGATAAAATACACTACCCTTTCCCAGAGTTAGGTTTATAAATCATAACAAACTCTTATTAGAAAAGATAACAATAGATGGGTTTACGTTTGAACACATAACAGTACCCAGACAGCACATCTTCGAAACAGGAGGTAGAAGAAATTGCATATTTTGAACGCAGCCACGTAGCTCCTTTAAATTAGTATTTTTGGGTTCCTTAGGGCTTGCTGACGAATAATATGTAAAACGTTACGCAAATAGTCCAGGAATTAATAAATTATACCCAAAATAAAATATTGGGGGTGCCTGACAGCATAAAATCATTTCTGCTCATAAGATTTTTTTTTAACGTGTTTGAAAAAAATTTACGTTACAGAAATAGCCTACCATGTAAACTCCAAATTGATTGGAGCGCAACAAATGAAAGCCTAACCACGATTGGTCGGGCTATAAATACTATCTTGGTTGTTAGGGGAAACGGGGAAAGGTAACATTTTTTCAAACACTTGTCGAAACGGGGCTCATTGGTCAGACTCGCTGATATACACACTTGGGAGCGTTAGTTCGAAACCACTTGTTTAAATACACTTGATAAAGCATCAGTGCGTTGAAGCCAGCTTATATTTGACTCAATAAAAGCCTGGAAGATAAGCAGATGGAAATTTGTGCCAGTTTGTGCCAGAATTCATTGCTAATCAACGTATCTGTGTTTATTCGTATGAATTGTGGTAAGCTTGAACCATTTAATATCTTTTAATGAAAATTGAATGTGAATTGTTGATTTATGCCTGTATATATATGTGTAGTTCAGTGGCAAACGTGAGGTAAAGCCTAAAATGCTCCAGCCTGAACAGAGGGTGTCGGAGAGAAGTAAAACGGCATGGAATGGCCAAACAGTACACTGACACCTGGATGATTGACTAGAAAGAAATAATGCTGGAAGTGCAGAGGCGTAGTAACCATTAAGGATGGTAATGCTGGTATAAAGTATTTCAGATGAAGCTGACTGTTGGCCTAACGCTCTGAACGCAATGTTTGTGATGTATTGTGATCAGTGTAAAAAGAAAATATAAATTAGTTATGAAGTAGAAGGTACATCCTTCTTGATTTCAGGGACAGTGGTCTTGATGGTAGTGAGCAGCACCTGGTCAGAGCTTTGCTGAATCCAGAGTCGGACAGCATACTCCTTGGTCTTTTTAGCTATCAGTGAGGTGTCTCCAGAGCCCAGAAGAGAATTCGAGCAGAGGAGTCCTTTCCTGCCGCCATCACTCAAGATAAGCAGAGTTGGCCAGCTGAGCTCAACATTATGTCCCCTCATCTTGAACTGACTTTTTAAAATTAACATTAAGAGGGGAATTTACTTGTCTTAAAATCAGGAACTGTGAACATCTCCAATACTGGTCCCTAAAGACAAACTATTGAAGTCATGATGACAAATACCAACAGAGCTTGAACAAAACAAAACCAGTATTACCTCATTTTACTACTACACAACTGACACACATAGAACATTTGTAATAATATATGTCACTACAATATTCATATTAAATACATTCTGTACATAACTTGTAATTTAAATTGATTGTGATTCCTGGTTCCCTTGTAGTTGAATCAGGACACATATTCATTCATGCCAGTAATGAATACATATTGTTATTTGAAAGTTTATCAGTGACTCTTTTAAGATATCTTTGTAGAGTGTTATATGTATGTGAGTGTCACAGTGTTGTCAAGAGTAGTGGATTAAATTAAATTGTTTATCTGTCTGTTGTTGTGACTTACACTTCACCATACACATACCCTAGACACATAACGTAGCATCACACTATTCCAGAATAATTCTGACTGAGATATATAGATATGTGGTAGCAAGTAAGGTTATCTATAATACACTACTCTTAATAGATATAGATACCTTCACAGCTGATCTCAGTCAGTACACTAAGTCCCTTATAAATATTTATAACATCCCACTTCACCACATATATTGGGGTCTCGCTCTTGGGATTTTGAATCTTTCCCTATTAAAAATATTGGGGGTAATTCACTTCAGGGAATATAAGAATTAAAGGTATCCTTGGGTGGAATTAAATAAGGTTGAGCTCACGGTGCCTGTGTTGTCCATTGTCCATTAGAGATTGAATTGTTGGTTAGACATTGTATTAATTTACCTGATAGACAATGGCGGACCTGGCCAAATTTCGATCTGCTGCTGTTCAGACTGCAAAAGAGTTAGGATTAGATGGGCAAGTTATGGTTGCCTATGTTACTACGGAATGTGACAAATTTATTGAACGCGAAGAAAGAAGGTTTGAAGCCGAAAGAAAGTTAGAGGCTGACAGGGAAATTAAGAAGTTACAATTTGAAGCTGAGGCTGAGACTAAGAGGTTGCAGATTGAGGCTGAGGCTAAGAAATTGGAAGCAGAAAGAGAAGACAAAAGATTAGCTGCAGAAAGGGAAGCCGAGGAAAGAAGACAGGCTGCAGAAAGAGAAGAAAGAAAATTAGCTGCAGAAAGGGAAGCAGAAGATAAAAGATTACAAAGGGAACATGAGTTACGACTAAGGGAGTTTGAGTTTCAAGGCCATGCTCCTGAAAATGGTGCCAGTCCCTTTGCCTCTGATGCTACGGTTACTCAGGGAGCCTCAATCTCAGCTATGAACTTTCATTTAGATCATTTTGTTGAGAAAGACGATGATATTGAGAGCTATATATAAATAGGTATGAACTATTAGCTACCACGTATGGGTTAGAGAGAGAAAGGTGGAGCTTAAAGTTATCTCAGGGACTTCGTGGGGCAGCTTATGAAGTTTTTGCAAAAATGAGCAGAGGTGATCAGGAAAATTATGACATGCTAAAGCAGGCCTTTTGTTAAGGTATGAAAAGAATGCAGAATTTTATAGGAAAAAATTTAGGAATGCTAAACTACTGTCAGGTGAAACCTATCACCAGTTCTCTGCACGAATAGAGACATACTTGGAGAAATGGACTTATCTGGGGAAAACCCAAGATCTTAAGGAAATGGTCCTTATAGAGCAATTAAGAGAGTCCATGGCTCCAGAACCTGAGAAAGTTTCTCATGGAACAAGGTGCAGAGAGGCTGGGTGAGTTGCTAAATGTTGCTGAAAGGTATCAAGCAGCTCAAGTAGAGGTAACAGGTAATAAAAAGAAACAAGTGGATAACTTTAGGGCATTTGATAGGCGACACGGTTGAAGCCTCAAAAATTGTTAAATTTTCCAAATAACCCACCGATAAGTGTCTGCGAAATATGATGAAAGAAAATCTTTACCCCCTCCCACACCCCAAAAAGGTGGTGAAACAAATTGTCAGTATGGACCCATTATGCAACTGACACATTTTTCTATAGAATTGCCGAAACCTGTGTATATGGCCACCCAGTAAACCACCTTTACCGGTCTAAAAAACGACTCTCACAACAGGAGGAGGATCTCTTATGTTAATACCCATTACTACCATTCTAAGCAGAATGAAGGCTATATGGTGTGAATCCACTCACCCATCCACTCCCCCACAGATAACCCTTCACCCTAATTCAAAACTCCACCAACTGTGACATCCTTACTAAAAAACCAATAAATTCCCCCCCATATATAAACCCCTTAACTCGATCCAATTAACCACCATTCAATCAACCAAACAACAAACCACATCACTACGATCAATTTAAGCTTATTCCACCCTCATTTCCCCTATTCCCTACCCTCTTATCCCACCCCCCAATCCCCCCCCCACGCAACAATTCCCAACCCAAACATTTACCACCCACCCCATACCAACCCCTCCTCAACCAACGATACCCATAAACCACCAACACCATACCCCTCCCCAACAAAAAATAACCAACCCCACAGCAACCAACCTTACTCCCAAACCAACCACACAAAAACTATCCTCACCCCCCCATAAATAACAATCTCCGCAGAATTTCAAAACCACTACAAACCGCCCCAAACCATCCAATACTTCCTTACCCCAATAACAACCTTTATCAACAAAACATTCTTACCCATACTCCCACATTCCACCTACCCCCCCAACCACCCTAACTCACCCTCCATTCCTCATCACCCCCACCAAACATCCCATTATAATATCACTAATACCAACCATACCCACCTTACTACCCAAACTCCACTCCACCCTCCACATTACTCCCCCTACCTATCATAATATTCCCAAACCTCACCTATAAACAATCCATCCATAACTTACCTCAATTTCTTAATTCCTAATTATCAACATATCCTCTCCAACTCCAAATAACAGTCACACTAATATTCACTACACAACTTATCAACCCCCACCTTCCCTCCATCCAACAACTAACCCCTATACAAAATCCCAAACCCCCCTCTCACCTTCTCCCCATATTCTCCTTTCCCCAAACCACCTCCCCCCTCATCAATACTTACCCATTAACCCCCCCCTCTCATATTCCAAATATCCCCCATAACCCAATAACCCTTTTTCACATCTCCTCCCACCCCACTTCCCCTAGATATCAGTTGGACCTACCCACTGATTCCTAATACAATGTAACTGTGAACCTCACCCCTCCCGATTGACTGTTGTGATGATGTGGTTCCCATTCCTTTTTCCCGTCTAGACTAAATCCCCACCTATCAAACGCCTTTTTCACTACATCCCCATACCCTCCCTTCCCATTCCTTAACTAAACAATTCTAAAAATCCACAACCCAAAGATACCTCCTCCACCCAATATACAACTAATTATAAACCACCTCTACCAACCTCCCCCACTCCCTAAACCCCCCAACATATATATGCCACCTAGCCACCTCCTCCACTAGCCCCCTAGCCGGAGTAGTCCAGGGACCCAGATTTCAACCGACCCCCATATGCTCCTAGGTGTGACCCCGGTCTGTCCATCTGGCCCTACCCAACCATTAGATGCCTCCCACCCTACCACCACCCCCACCATAAAACTTTCCCACTACCTCCCACCCTCCAGTCATTTAGACAGTCCCCAACCCCCCTCCCAACCCCCCCCCCCCCTATTCAACCCCTTACACCCAACTCCCCGCCCATACTAGAAATCCCAACTTAAAAACCATTTTAGTAACCATATACCCCTTGATTTTATATCCCCCTCCCCACCCCCCACACCCAAAACCCTAACCATCCCCCCCCCCCCCACCCTCACCCCCAAACCCCACCCACCACCA